>JAGDQP010005214.1:38527-48984 GCA_022664845.1 Lepisma saccharinum
TGAGCCAAGTTAATTGGTGACAGCATGTAACAGGAACAAAGGAACTTCGCGCGAGCTGGCAACAGCCTTAGGTTTGGTGGCGGTGGACGTAGTGGGTTTTAGGATCCCCACCACCCTTATAGCTTGAGGATCATGAACCTTGCCACCTCGCGCCAAGTTCCTTTGTTCCTGTTACATGCTGTCACCAAGGAACTTGGCTCATCCGTCTCCCATTTCACACCTTTTTAGGGCTAAAGAACTTGGCTCCACTTTTTGCACCTCTGGTGTTTTTGTTCGGATTTCACAGCTTTTTGTACGTGTATAATATATATACTCGCTCGCTCAGCCTCGTTTAGGTCCTCGCCCCCCGTAGCTGGCTGCGCCCCTAACTTCGAGTTTTTGGGTACTTACGCCCCTTTATCGTAACCACTCTCCAGGACACTGTGCTTCCATGTTGCAGATTTTTTCCCATACCCACCACCCGTGGGAATGAGATATTTATTGAAACATAGGGAAGCTTTGCCATATTTATTGTAACCTACTTGTGATGATACAACAAATTTGCTTCCTGCTGGCGGCCGTAAAATCCACCACCACTAACCCTAAGGCTCGAACATCATCTGGTGTTTTGCTCGGATTTCACAGCTTTTTATACGTGTATATATATACTGGGTTCGCCTCGCTGGGTGTGCTGCCCCAGAATTCCGTGTGCGCCCCAACTTCAAATTTTCAGGGCTACGCCCCCTTTATTGTGATCAGACTTTCTGGGGACAGCGCCCCATGCTGTGCAGACCTTTTCCCATATCGCCTCGGGGGCTGCACGCTCATAGCGGTGGTTTGATCCATTTATTGAAACATTTTCGTGATGGTACACCTTCATACCAAATTTCGTTTCTCTAGCTTCAGTGGTTTGGAAAATGGTATTTGGGCGGCTATGTTGAATTAAAGAAAGCGATTTTAAAAAAGTTTTCTTACATTGCCGTTACCTACTTGTGATGGTACACCTTCATACCAAATTTCGTTTCTATAGCTCGAATGGTGTGGAAAAAGTTTTTGTGCGGCCATTTTGATCCAAGTTAACAACTTTTTCAAAAATGTAAATTATTCCTAAACTACTGTTGTTAATACACCTTTATGCCAAATTTCGTATCCCTAGTTCAAACGTTCTGGAAAATGGATTATGAAGTCAGCCATTTTGGATTCAAAATGATGTCTTTGCAGATATTTTGTATTCTACTAGTAATGATATACCGTCATACTTCGAAATTTCATATTTCAACTTTTAACATCTTTTTTCTTACAGAACCTCAAAAACGCTGATTTCGCAATAAACTCTTGTTCCTGTATAGCATGCTGACGTTTTGTGACACTCGGAACTCGGCTGCATGCACTGCCGTACGTGTTGATACTCCCCTCGATTCGCTCGCGTCGCTGCACCAAGAATCCAACGGCAGGCCGGGCATCGAACTTAAGGAGTTTGGAGGAACTGTGTCTTTTTATCACAACCAGAATCTGCAGTGCACTGCGCCACATGATGCAGATATTCCCTCATACTCCATAGCGCTGCGTCCGAATGGGGAAACTTCCACATTCTGCCTGTATAACATGCTCCTGGCAGTGCTAACGTTTGTGACGAGTAAAACTTGGTGGGACACGCAGGAGTATTGGAAGTTGGCGCGAGGAACTAGGCTCATCCATATTCCATTTCACCACTTTTTAAGGTTGAAGGAGTTGACTGGACAGTTTGCACCCCTGGTGCTTTTGCTCGTATTTCGCAGCTTTTTACACTTGTGTAATGTATATACTCGCTTCGCCTCATTGGGGCGCTGCCCCCAGAATTCCAAGATGGCCTCGCTGGGGCGCACCCCTTTATTGCAATCAGGCTCCAGCTGGGAACTGTAACCTAGTAGGGGAGACGAGCCGAATTTATTCTAACCTACTCGTAATGGTACACCTTCATACCAAATTTCGTTTCTCTAGCTTCAGTCGTTATAAAGTGGGGCTTAGGCGGGCATTTTGGATAAAAGATGGACACATTTTTAACGTTTTCTTATATTTTCGTGACATACTCGTGATGATACACTGTCATACCAAATTTCATTTCTCTATCTCGAACGATGTGAAAAATGGTATTTCAGCTGCCATTTTGAATCAAAGATGGTGAATTTTTTAAAACGTTGTTATGTTTTCCTAAACTACTCTTGATAATACATCATTATACCAAATTTCGTATCTCTGGCTCAAGCAGTTGGAAAATGGATTTATGACGCCCGCCATTTTGGATCCAAGATGGCGGCTTTAGAGATATTTTGTAATATTTTCATAATCTACTAATAATGTTGTACTGTCAAACTAAATTTCATTATTCTAGCGGCAGCCGTGTAGGCTGTGTATTCTTTAAAATTTTAGGGTTGGCGGCCATTTTGAATCCAAAATTTCGATTGTTTCAAATTTTTAAAAAGTTTTCTTAATTTGCTATCAATGATGTAGTTTCATACCAAATTTCACTGTTCTATCTTTAGTCGTTTAGGCTGTGTATTCTTTGAAATGTTAGGTTTGGCAGCCATTTTGAATCCAAGATGGCGACCTTTTCAAAATGTCGGAATTTTTCCTTTATCTACTTATCATTCTCTACCTTCATACCAAATTTCATGTTTCTAGCTTACTCCAAACACCCTAAACAATATGATGAGTGAGTCAGTGAGTGAGTGAGTGAGTCAGTTAGCCTAAAATGTGCAATTTCAGGGGTCCACAACTAGAACATAGTTTGAGATACGAATATGAAATTTTGTACATCTGCACATATTTACCATATCTCCTTAACGGTAAAAGCTCATATTCCTATCTTTAACATCTTTTTTCTTACGGGGCCCCCAAATCGTCGATTTTGCCATAAACTCTTGTTCCTGTATAACATGCTTTTGGCAGTGGTGACGTTTTCTGACGTGAAGAACTTGGCTCATGCACTGCCGTGCATGTTGATATTACATCAGAATTGAATAAATTATAAAGTGATCTATATGAGAGCGCGCCAAATGCCTTTGTTTTTAGTCTTGTATGAATAGAAAATGTTTTTAAAAGTAATTTTCCTGAAAATATTTTTTTTTTACTTTTTAGTACAATTTTTTAAGAAAAGTATATTAAAAAAAAATATTTTAATTTTGTTTATTTTATACTTGTTAGTTATAATTAAAAGAAATTGTTATCAGGAATTTTTTAAAAGCTATTTTATGGATATACACTTATTCTCAGGCCGGGATAGGGTGGGGGAGAGGATGTTAGAGGGTAGACGGCCATAGCCTATTTTGTAGGTTCCATCCTATTTACCTGGTGTGAATGACGAGAAACCCTGGAAAAACTATAGGATGGTCGATCCCAGGACCTCCCGAATACTGAGCCACGACCGCTCGGTGAAATTGTTATTAAGAAAACTACTTTTCAATATATATATATATGACTCAAAAGATAAGCATATGTCATATGGCTCCGGTTTCTTGATAGCATTTTAGCCATGCAAGCATTAACTTTTATAAAATAGACTGGCAACACTGACAACTGCGGTTCTTAGATTCAGGAAAATCCGCAGTACTTTTATCGAATCGCAGCTAGATGTAAGTGAATGGAAATATTTGCTTAATTGAATTTTTAGAATATGGGCTGGCTACACTGAGCTACTACACCAATAAAGACTATTTTGGCAATTCTGAGCTTGTCTAGGCAAGACCTTTTGAACGACATATCATGCATGTCCCTGCACTTTATGGTTCAAGACATACATTCTGGAATGTTTTGGCAACACAGATAACGGGGTTCCTGGTGAGCGGGACTATTCGCAGTATGTTCATATTGTTGTAAAACAATGTTTATGACAAGTCTGGTGCTGCTATGACTAAAATAATGGAAGCAATTTGAAAGAATGTTAATTTATAGAAAAAAAGGTTGGCAGCACTGGCAAGTGGTTGCTTGGTAACGTAGACCCCTTCACTCTTTTTTATTGTGTTGAATAATGTTTATGCCAAGTTTGGCGCAGCTAGGTGTAAGTGAATGGAAGCAATTTGAACAATTGATATTTTAAAATATGGGCTGGCAACACTGAACCACTACACTAATCGAAAAAGTAACAATGAAATATTGTATTGTCATCCGATTTATGTATTTTAGCTGTGTAAAATTTTATCATTGTATGAAGTCAGGAAATGAGTTAAAGGTTGCAAGATTTGAAGACACAGAGAACTGTTACTCGACTCCACTCGATAATGTAAAATTTCTAGTGTCGCAGGGTCACCTAGGAGGGACTTCTAGCCCTTTTGGCTACTTTCGTCTAATGATTTATTAATAAGTAGTGAGACAAATCTTACGTAACATTGTGGTTAACAATTTGCCATTCCTCGCATCGTACTCCGCACCAGGGCCGCCCTCCCCGCCAAGCAAACCCATCGAGATTAACTTGTCAGTGTCTTCCAAAAATGCTTAGGTTGGAAGTGGACAAATAAGTATTCAGCATTAAAATGATTTTCTACAGAGAAATTGGTTTGAGTATTCGATATGGTTGAGTGTAAATAGGTTATACAAGGTTAGGGTCGCAAGGATTTCTTCTTACTGAAATCCTGTTGTGTAATGTCTTCCGAAGATAAGAGTGGCCATGTTCTGATTATTATCATAGATGGGTTGTATTTTCCATCGTATTTCATCCGTGAAATCGTATTTTGATGTTAAATAAAGTTGAGTTGCATTTATATTTCTTTTGTGCACAAAAAATTTGATGTTTTTTAATGTAATTTTTAGTTATTAGTTTATTTTTGCATGGGCTTTTGATATGTCAGGTAGGAATTTTTCTTTGTTCGTTTTTATTTTCTTTGAAAACGTCTCTCTCCGCCGACATAAATATGTCCATCAACTGACTGTAATATATTCGAATGGCAATTTAACGGCTCTTCGGAAGTGAAGTTCAGTGAAGTGGCAGTGTGTAGCTTAGGAGATGTGTTTGTCGGTAGAGCTAGTGTTAGAACTGTAGACACCCTCCTGACCAATGTGATGTGAGTTGTATTGTTTTATTTTCTGAAGTCTGAGTTTTGCGAATCAGTCTGTTCGATATTGGACGGTTTTTCTTTGTGTTTTACTATTTGTGCGAATTGTATTGGTCTTGGATGATATGAAGATCTTCTTTGGAATGGGTTACTGGCCTTTCCATGGGCGGTGAGGACAGTTCTATGCCCCTGTTCTATGTCCCTTCCACCTGCAAGTCGCGCAATAATTTGGATTTCATGTGATTTTGCATGTTTGACTCGAGTGGGGTTCTCCACACTTGTAACTATTGGCTTCTTTGTTATAGCCTTCTCGTTGGTGGTACATCATGGAGTTTCTACAGGGTAGTGGGCTGGGAGAGGTCCTGAATTTCTCCATTTAATATCGGAAGTAGCCAATAGTAAGTCCATTTGTTAGTAAATAACTTTAAAAAGTAGGATCTTTTGTAAAAGAGTTTATCAGTGGTCATTGCGAATTTTTATTACATTTGGAATTGGAATTTTGTCTTTAAAAGGTCGGTTTCAATATCTTCTATCTTTGCACAGTATTTGTATGAATGTCACTAATAACGCAGGTAAAAGTATTATTAGTTCTGGCTAGTTGAGGTTCGGTTCTTTTTTCTTCATATATGTTTAAATTGGCGGATGGTTCGAAATCAGATTGTCTAAAGATCTTTGTGGAATTTTCCTTGAGGAGTTTGTTTTTTAAGTATATCCAGATTCCTGTATGTCGTTCTATTGGAAAGACTGTCATTCGACTCTATAATGTAAAATTTCTATGAACTTATAGCATGATTCATAATGACTTTCCAAGAGCTAAAACAAGCGTTGTTTCCTTTCATTTCTATGTAATTTTGATATAGATAAAATCTCATATATTTCAAAACTATTCTTAAAATTGTTTTATTGTAGACTGACAAGATACTTTTTCTTCTGTACATGTTTAATGGTCGTTGTTATATGAATATAAAGATTTACGTAAAAAGAGAAGAAAAGAGAAATACTCTCTTCCATGTTTCAACAGCATTTTTTGTACTGTTTCCCCAAGAGGAAGAATAATTTCTGGAGTTTAGGTAAAGAATGCGACATCATTTAGTTCAGCCCTACCAGTAACTTTTCCTGACGTACGACAGTCTTTTTAGCGTGGTGACATCGTCAACAAGTACGGAATTCCACAAGAAAATTATTGCTGGTGTGTGTAGGTTTATGTGTATTTCATCTCCTGCACAAGACAAGGAAGCATCCACTAATATTACATTTCTCTATCCGTTACTCAAGTTGTATTTAAATTTGTCAAGAAAGCTCTCTTAATTCGTTCTTAAGTAATTGCGTTGTTCTTTCTTGCAAACAAAGTTTCGCTGATTTGTTTTGTCATGCACAAGGTAAGGGGAGACTTTTAAAACTTATGTATTGAAAAATTTAACTTAAAAGAAGCATAATGATTTATGAAAGTTTCTAGTAACTCTTGCAATCACTTACTTACTTTCCTCAATTTTCTTAGGACAGATATTTTAGTATGTTTATAACGAAATGCCAGAGTTCGTTTTTTACTTTCAGTCTTTGGCGAAAAATACGGTTATTAAATATTTCAGTCTGCGTGTATAGGTTATTTTACATCTCTGCATACATTTAAGAAATGGAAATTGACTTCAACGAGGATGAATGGGTAAAGTAAAGGCATTCATTAAATCTGTTAGTCTGTATATAGTATGTCCGTACAATCTTGAAACAAACCTCGGGAAGCGCCAAAACAAGATAAAGTGCCTATGAAAACTATTCCGAAAAATGCGTAGTTTTGTAGTTAGAGGTACCCAGATACTGTCACAAATCACGCCATGATTTCTTGACAAATAATTACTCAAGACTTAGCAAATCACTAACAAAGTTATATCCAAGAAATGTGTTTAAGCTAACAAAGAGACTGACAATGAGATCATATCGAAACCTGCTCTGAAATTTTGGTAGTAGAATCTACGTCCTATTGAGAGTTAATATAGAAAAGGAATAGCTGTCCAGACCCTCTAAACACGTCCCTGGCGAGAAGTGCTGGGTGTGGGGAGGTGACGTTACAACTCGGCAGTGTTTCGTTCCAGGACGAAAGTGAAGTAGAAGTGATTTCTGTTGAATCAATCATAAAAAAATATATCTTTTGTACACTTCGACCAATATTCCAGCCCCTATCTCGGTGATGTGACTTAGTGAGAATGTCTATGGTTTGCATTAGTGATGGGTTCACGATACTTTCGATACCTCGATACTATCAATACTTGCCAAGTATTGATATCGGTCGATACTTCAAGTAATGGAGTCGATACTTTTTCGACACTTCCATTTTCTTTTTTTTTTTTGCCTAATATCTTTATCTGAAAATAATCCCATTGTAGAACGTTAGGTCTATAACTTACATCTTAAAGCTTATTGAGTTTGAATTTTATTTATGACCTTTAGGCATGTATAACTCAGGACAGAGTTAAATTATAGGAAAGCAATACACTTACATTTTAATTTCAAATAATGTACTCGTATGTAATATTTAATTCATTGAAAGACATTGTGGAAAAGTATGGAGTATCAAATATCAAGTATCAAAGACTCATCTCTATTTGTTGAGATATAAAATTCTAAAAATATAGAAGAAGAAATTCATAACGGTTTAAGGAATATTGAGTACTGAATGAAAGCATTCATACACACACAAAAAGAATCGAAACAGAAAAGTGTCCGATAACAGCCCCTCATCCCGTCCTATATATACTGTATATATTTTGGCACTCACTTTGCGTTATGCTGAAGATAAAAATAAGCAGGGTAGGCCAAATGTAAACAATAATATTCTTTCTCTGAATATAAAATACTGCGATAAAAAGGTTCTTGAGAACTCGAAAGAAAAATAGTTTGAAGGGAGTTTCCTGCTTTCATATGTTGGGGACAAGCCGACTGAAAATAAAAGATCAATTGGTGAAACATTTTACTATACTTTAGTTCTTCAACGACTAGAATGGCCTCTTCTGCATCAAAAAGGGAGCTCCTCGTCTCAAGTTCTAGGACAGTGGTTGAATTCTTTCTTCAGTGTCTATTTCCCTTCCCTAAGCTTACGGATCCTGTAACCCGACGTTCTTTCAGTAATTCACTACTCCTTATGGCTATCCAGCCACACACATATATACATACATACCTACATACCGTCATAAAATATGAAGACGCACAATATGTACTGTCAGTCAAATGTCCGTGAAAAAAGAGGGGGAAAGAACGGACCCATTTCGGATATAATGTTGATTTTATGAGGTTTGAAACTACAAAACAACCGCTAGTCCATTAAAAACGCCATAATACTTGGTTTCCTAATATTTTTTGTGTGTGTCAGTGACAGAGCGCGAGCGAGCGTGCAAGAGACAGAGCAATTTGCCTGGATGTGTCTATACCGACTGGCTCTGATGAACACAATCCTCAAAAGTTAACAATCAGAAGTGACAGAAAAAGCGTAACAAAAGTTGATTCCGATGGAGGAGAGATGCTCATGTTTCTTAACAAAAAAAACTATAACATCCAATAATTGAAAAGTGTTTTTAGATGTTATTCTTGGTTTCCTTATATTTTGATATGCCCTATTAAGTAAAAGAAGTATTAACTTTAACAGTTTCAAATTTTAAAAAGACGACTTCCAGTCTTGTGTAAAACAAAGTTGTAAAGAATTGTATAGAGTAGAACTCGGCTATAACGACACACAAGGGACTTGATAAATTGTCGTTATAACTGGATGTCATTGTAACCGAGGTGTATGAGTTATAAGGAATATGTTAATACCACAGAATACTAGGCGCTATAGGCAAGATGTCCTTATAACCGACGTCACCATAACTGAGGTACATTATATTTAAGACCAAGTTATAGAAAATTATTGTAAATATTTAAGATATACAAGATAATACAGTAGAACTGTTAAACGATAGAAAACATACTTATATATCACTTTGATTACATATGTATAATTTTCATTGTCCCAAATACCACAGAATATTCCAGGGATATCCGATTTAGATGCACCATACGCGCACAATACCACCGAAATTTGGCGATCAAATAAGGATAATCTCCAAAGAATAATTGTTCCCGACATATTCGTAAAATATACTTGAAATATCCTTAGAATATTCGCTCATTCCGGACATAAAAATATTCGTAGAATATTCTACGCATACCAGGTGTATGCATAAGTAGTTTCCGGTTTAACTAAGAGATGGCGCCAGCAAAAAAGTACGCAGCGTATTCATTTGACACATACGTCATTTTATTCGTCTGACATTAAACTGGAAACACACACAAGCTGAGTCCGCCAAACACTAGCGTCTTTGTTTTATCGTTCAGTGATCATGTCGAAGTTTGTGCCTGAAAAAGAACATTTGCGGCACGCATTGCTTTTCTTATTTAATCAAAAGAGAAAGGCTGTTGAAAGTCATCGAGTGCTGGTAGAAACATATGGTGAATACGTTCCATCGATTACAACATGTGAGACATGGTTTCGACAATTTAAAAGTGGTGATTTCAATGTGAAAGACAGTGAGCGCTCTGGTAGACCACACAAGTGTGAAAACGAGCAATTGCAGGTGTTATTGGAGGATGACCCAAATCAAACTCAACAGCAATTGGCAAAAGAATTAAATGTGTCACAAGAAACAATCAGCAGACGTTTACGAGCAATGGGGAAGATCAATAAACTGGGTAAATGGGTCCCACACGATTTGAATGAACGTCAAATGGAAAATCGCAAAGTCACTTGTGAAATACTGCTTCAACGCCACGAAAAAAAAATCATTTTTGTATCGAATTCTGGCGGGTGACGAAAAATGGATTAATTTTGAAAACACGAAGCGGAAAAAATCGTGGCTTTCACCTGGCGAAGCTGGTCCCTCAACACCAAGACCAAATCGCTTCGGCAAGAAGACCATGCTTTGTGTCTGGTGGGACCAGAGCGGTATTGTGTATTATGAACTCTTGAAGTCCGGCGAAACCGTTAATGCACAACGCTATCACCAACAAATGATTAATTTAAATCACGCATTGATCGAAAGACGACCGGAATGGGCCCGAACACATGGCAAAGTGATTGTGTTACACGACAATGCGCGGTCTCACACAGCAAAACCAGTGAAAGACACCTTGAAAGCGCTTGGATGGGACATCCTTCCGCACCGGCCGTACTCCCCAGACCTGGCGCCATCTGACTATCACCTCTTCGCATCAATGGGGCACGCGCTCGCAGAGCAGCACTTCAGCAATTTCGAAGACGTTGGAAAATGGCTCGACGAATGGTTTGCCGCAAAAGACAAGCAGTTTTTCTGGCATGGTATGCATCAATTACCTGAAAGATGGGCGAAATGTGTAGAAGCCGATGGCCAATATTTTGAATAAAACAAAATTAATTTCCCTTGAAAATTACGTGTTTTCTTTACC
>JAGDQP010005214.1:49084-79911 GCA_022664845.1 Lepisma saccharinum
TATTTTGAATAAAACAAAATTAATTTCTCTTGAAAATTGCGTGTTTCCTCCCCCCACCCCAAAAAAAACTGCAAAAACTTATGCATACACCTGGTATACCAAGAATATCGTAGAATATCCTTGGAATATTCGTAGCATATTAATAGAATGTACTGTGCTGTGTGGGGTAGAACAATGTTGAAGAAAGTATCGAGTATCGGTCAGAAATAAGTATCGGTATCGAGTATCGAGAAATTCTGGTATCGACTCGTCTCCAGTTCGTATAATATTGTTTTTGAAGCTATATGTGAGTGCATCCTGGTTATTAATATTGTGAACTTACTCATTTCTATTTCATTGTCAGTTGGTGAAATTATTTCTCCATTGAAAGAGAAAACGTGGTGAAAACTGAAGAAAAATCCTTTATTTTTCCAAATCTGGGAAAATTATGTTCCCACCATGTACCTGACTGAATTTGCCATTAATACTTTACTCATACATTTGCCATTATCTTATCACTTTTACCCTGTGTGTCATATCAACGCAACACAGCATATAAGCTTCGTTTTCTTTTCTTTCTTTTTACTTTCTTTCATATTCAAGTTTAGGTGACGTCTCCAGTTTTTATATTTTCAGAACGCGAAATCAGTTTAAGACAATCGTATTCATTGCGCACAAACCCATTTTCGAATTACTTGTCTTATCTTCATGTTTTACTATACTTAAAACATACTAGTCGACCGCGGTAGTCGTGTGGTGTGAGGCTAGAATCCCGATTGAGGCATGGATGCATTTGGATTTTAGAAACTTAACAGCTAGTGCACATGAGCCTCAGAGGAGGTTCACTAATGCTGGGTCGATGAATGTAAGAGGAAGAAAGATTGCAGACCTGATGGAAAAAAGAAAGTTGGGGATCATACGCTTGCAAGAGACAAGATGGAAAGGGAATAAGGCAAGAAAGATAGGAAAGAGTTGGGTGCAAGTTGCTGTATAGTGGATGAAATGAACATGGAAGAAACAGTGTAGGGATTGTTCCGTAAAGAGATCTGAAAGTGTAGTCAGTGTGAATAGAAGGAACGACCAAGTGATGACTATCAGGGTATGCATGGGTAAAATGATCAATGTGGTGTGTGCGTATGCTCCACAAGTCGACTGCAAGGAAGAAGTTAGAATTTGGGAGCAGCTGGACCAAGAACTTCGCAGCGTACCCACAGAGGAAAGAATAATTGTGGGCGGTGACTTGAATCAACATGTAGGCAGAAGCATAAAAACCATTGAGAGGATTCATGGTGGCTGGAGTGTAGGAGATAGGAATGAAGAAGGAGAAAGAGTAATGAGCTTTGCAACGGCATTCGGTCTGGCGATTTACACTTTTTCAGAGGGAGAAGAAGAAGCATCCTTTAACTTAAAAGAGTAGTGGAAAAGAACGTCAAATCGATTTCATCTTGTGCCTAAGACAACATCTTAAGGAAATTAAGAACTGCAAGATAATAAATTGTGAAGCCGTGGACCCACAACACAGAGTGGTGAGTGTGGACTGAGAGTTTGCAAGTAGAAATAATAGGAGGCAGAAAAATAGAGAACTCACAATTATTAGTGGAGACTGAAAGAGGAGAAACTAATAAAAATGTCGTTCAAAGAAGAGCTTATAGGAAGAATAAATCTGCAAGAAGAGGATGTGCAAAAATAGTTGAATGTAAAAGTAGGATTGTGCTACCGGCTGCATATCATGGGAGAACTTCAGGAAAGAGCTCCCCTACAGAAAAAGACACGTGGTGGTGAAATGAAAAAGTGCAAGAAGCTATTAAAACGAAGAGAAAAGCCAAAACTAGATGAGATGCTTCAGGGACAGAAAAGGATAAATATGGCTCAAAGCTGCTAATAAGGATGCAAAGAAAGAAGTGGCTGGAGCAAAAGCGCAAGCCTGAGATGAATTGTATGACAAACTTAATACACCAAGCGGATTTAACAAGCTATACAGACTAGCAAAACCAGAAATAAAGCAACAAAGGATGTTACCCATAATTAAGGGTGATCAAGGATTAGTGCTTACGATGAAGACAGAATCAAAAAGAGATGGGGCGGACTTTTCGAAATGTTCCTAAATGAAGAAAATGTGAGGAAAGTTCTTAGTGATGGAACCCCGAATCTTGAACCAACACCAAGGAAAAGCATGGAAGTAAAGAAAGCATTAAACAAAATGAAGACCGAAAAAGCAACAGGTCCTGATTGCGTGCCAATAGAAGCGCGGAAGAGTTTGAGGCCAGAAGGTATAGATATTGTTTGGGATCTGATGCAAAAAAAATTATGAACAGGAAAAAGTGCCAACTCGATGAAGGGATAGTGTTATACAATTTTTAAGAAGTGAGCTATACTAATGGAAACTATAGAGGAATCAAACTAATGTCACATACGATGAAGATTTTGGGAGAAAATTGTAGAAGGAAGATAACGAGGAGAAACATCTATAGGAGAAAACAATTTTGATTTATGCCAGGAAATAGGAAAACGGACGCAAATTTTATATAAGACAAACTATGGAAAAACATCAGGAAAAGCAACAAGGATTGTATATGGTCTTTATTGATTTGGAGAAGGCCTATGACAAAGTACCACGGAGGAAGTATGGAGATGTTTGAGGACGAAAGGAGTACCAGAGAAATATGTAAGGATAATCCAAAATATGTGTACAGGAGCTGGAGCTCAGGTAAGAAGTAGTGTGCGATTAATACGCCATATCGCTGATATGGTTGGGTTACACCAGGGTTCAGGCTTAAGTAGTCATAGATATAACTCGGGTTGAGAGGCCCGTGGTGTATGCAATACTAATAAAACAGAACTTGGAAGGAAAGTAGAGAGTTGGAGGAAGTCTCTGGAGGGTAGAGGTCTAAATATTAGTAGAAAGAAAACTGAGGATCTTGAGTTTAACGGAGAAGAAAATGGAAGAGTGATGTTGCAAGAAGAATGACTGAATAAAGTGAAAAGTTTTAAATAACTAGGCTCATCTCTTACTTGTGAAAATGATTCGGACTTGGAAATGACACATAAAATGCAAGACGGATGGCGAAATTGGAAGAAAGTATGTGGCATTCTCTACGATTGCAGAATCACGGTGAAGAATAAAGGGATGGTTTACAATAGCATATCTCAACCGCCGGGCAGCGAGAGATTCTCTTGGAATTTTTCATTTTAGTTTTTTCCAAACTTTTACAGAATAACATTTTATAGTGGAAATACTCTGAGGAGAATAATACTGATGAATTTGTCGAAAAGTTCAGACCTAGAGCGCTTAACTAATATAACAGCATCAACGGGCCAGCTGCCAATCCCAAACTTTAGGACTTAGGGTGTGGGTCACATATAGCCCTACTGCGTTTTTACGGTCTATTTGCACACACAAAAGTAATTTCTATGTGAGACCAAGAAAATCTGTGGGTCCTCCCTCTGGCTATGGACCTGAATATCAGGAACCAAGTAACATATTTTTTTAAACATGTAAATATTCATGATTGATCTTCACTGTTCAGACATCGAAATCTGTGAAAGAAATGTGTTTCCATCGAAACAGATAATAAAATTTGTTTATTTTTTATGTTAAGAAGGTATGTGTACGTAATAAACAGTGATACATAAATAAAATTAATTGAAGAAATGAAAACTTGTTTTTTTTTATTACAACTGGACGAATCAATTGATATTCAGAACAACAGCATTTTACTTACGTACGTTTATTGACCACGATAAAAATATTGTGGAAGATATTTTAAGTGTTTCTACGTATACGATCAGCAATGAAAGTCTATTAAGTGATTTCATTAAACTGAAAGGTCTTGAAGGGGGAAAATTATAAAAAACTTTTTAAAGACATTCTTTTCTTAATCAATTCGTATTAAAAAGTAAAAAAAAAATCTTTATGCATGACCAAAAAGAAAAGCATGGGGCACGCTCTCACATACAGTCACTTTAAAAATTCTTGAAATTACGTGCCTCATTCTTTTTATTTTGGTCATGTATAAACATTTTTCTTTTGTACTTTTTAGTACGAATTGATTAAGAAAAGAAAATCTTTAAAAATTTATTATTTTTTTTTCGAGTTATTTCGATGTTCGGATACATTTTCTCAAGCTAAATGTTTTGTGACCCAAATCCTAACGTGTTCTGCAACCAGGAAAACCCAGGCTAGTTGCAGGCCAGTATTTATTTTAGGATAAAGAAGTTGAGAATAAAAAAAAATACATTAAATTTGCTTTTAAAATATATAAATATATAGAAACATATGAAAGTAACAATGGAATATTGTATTGTCACCGGACTTACGTCACTCTGTAAAATTTCATCATTCTATGACGTCGGGAAATGAGTTCAATTAACGTTCCAATATTTGATGACACCACGAACCATTGTGAACTAAAGAAAAGAATGTAAAAATTACGTTAGATTTTATACTGACTGTGCTGCCTGTTTTACAAATAATTTTCAGGTTTAGTCACTAAAATTAAAGATATGGCGGGCAATAACTTGCTGTATTAGCAACACATTGCTTGATTCATAGGCAAACTAGACTTCCAAAAATGATACCGATACTCGCGCGGGGTCCTATTTTGACATTAGTGATTTTTAACTAACAACTGTTCAAAATGCTTTATATATACAGGGTAAGTCAAAATGATGGACCCGATTTCATAAATTTATTTTGTGAAATATAATGAACATATCTTAATGTGAGCTACGCGCAAGGAAAGGCAAAAGTTCAAAGTTTAGTTGAGTTTAGTTTATGTCCCGCGTGGTTGCATTGTCTACCGCTACGCGGCGCTGGAAGCAGTTAACGAAAATGGCGCTGACTGGAGAGCAGAAATCGTTCTGTGTGCTGGATTACCATGTAAACAACTCTGTGATGAGTGTTCAACGGCATTTCCGTACCAAATATGGCAGAGACCCACCTACTGGTAAAACCATTCGTACGTGGTATGAAAAATTCAGAGATACGGGCTGCATCTGTAAGCGAAAATCGACTGGCCGTCCTTCAGCTGAGGAAGAGACAGTGGAACATGTTCGCGCCAGTTTTGTGCGGAGTCCACAGAAGTCTACCTACCGGGCAGCGAGGGAACTTGAAATGCCACAGAAAACTGTATGGCGAATTCTGCGGAAACGTTTACAAATGAAATCCTATCGCTTGCAACTGCTACAAGCCTTAAGAGACACTGATTACGCTGCTCGAGCGTCATTCTGTGCTGATTTTCTCACGTTAATGGAAGAGGATGGATTCGCCGAAAGGTTACGTTACAGTGATGAAGCGGTGTTTCACCTTTCTGGGAATGTGAATAGACACAACGTAAGGATCTGGGGAACTGATAATCCCCACGCAGTTGTGGAACACCAACGCGATTCACCCAAGGTGAATGTGTTTTGTGCCATTTCCCTTGAAAAGATTTATGGGCCCTTTTTCTTCCTTGAACCTACTGTGACAGGACATGTTTTTCTTGATATGCTGCAACAATGGCTCCTTCCACAGCTCGAAGAGGATAGTACAGATTTCATTCTTCAATTGGATGGTGCCCCTCCGCATTACCATGGCAGCGTTCGGGATCATCTCAATGAGACATTGCCACAACGCTGGATAGGCCGTGCATCTCAGGAGGATCGAGTTCTCATTCGTTGGCCACGTGTGATTTCTTTTTGTGGGGTTTCATAGAGGATCGTGTTTACGTACCACTACTCCCAACAACATTAGGTGACCTTCGCGCCCGCATCACAGCAGCCATTGCAGAGATTGACCGTGACACACTACACAAGGTTTGGCAGGAGATAGACTATCGGCTTGATGTGTGTCGTGTTACGCGAGGTGCTCACATAGAGCACTTGTGATGTGACTGAAAAAAACTTTGAGAGTTACCCTTCTTACCACATGTATTACATTCAGATATGTTCATTATATTTCACAAAATAAATTTATGAAATCGGGTACATCATTTTGACTTACCCTGTATATCCAATTGTGTGCCTTTTCTGAATAACTATGATCATACACATTAAGTTTTGACGCTTAGTTCGTTAACAGCCTCATTCTTAACTCTTTGTTTTGGATGGGTTCAAATAAGACCCCCCGCGAGTAATGGTGTTACAAAACATCACTAGTACCGGAGGGTTAATCGAGTCCTATCTTGATCTGTTAAACTTATTATGTATAAAAAAAATAGTCATGTAAGTACAAGACTGTTATAATCTTTGTGTGATGGATACTGATTATAAAAATCTTTTCTATTTCGAAGTTCTTTGGCTGTTTCGTGACAAAGTTTTCAAGAGATTAAGGGATGAACTCCGAGAGAGAAACTTTGCTATTTCTAATTGATAAGAAAAGTGACATGACATATTATTTCCAGGATAAGAAATAGGTGTAGTCAGGTTATTATATCTCAGTGCTTACTGCTTAGGTCATAAATGCATGCATATTGCATAAACGAGTTGAATTTAAAACTTCAAAGGCCAGATACACTAACATTGAATGTTTCGAACAAGAACGGATCATTCAAAAGGAAACTCAAACTATGATTGCAGAAATAAATAAATGTTTCAGCTGCACTTAAATTGTAATATGGAAGCAAATGATTTCTACTTACAAAATTCAGTTTCAGATATTATTGCAGACCACTTGAAGAAGTTCCTCTTGCCGTGCAAAAAGTATTATCCCGAACATGAAGATCGTGGAAGAAATAAAAATATGTATTGTGAATCCCTTTGTTGAACACAAAGAGACAACTCTTTCCCATGAAGAAACCCTTGAACGTATTGAATTAATGGCGGACAATCATCGAAATTGTAAAATATATTTCTTTATATGAGTAATTCGTAATTATGTATAAGAATGAGAGGTTAATGTCTAAGTTCACATGAAACAGCAATGGTGTTTCGTCTTTGTTTCTCCACCACATATCTTTGTAAAACCGTATGCTTAAGAGCAATAGTCCTTTTTTATTATTATTCCATAATTTATAATTACTTATACTTATGTTAGTTCAATGAACTTTAAAAAATGGTTAGGTATTTATGTGTTGGCTGTATTTGTTGGTACCGGACCCTCGTATTACAAAAATAGAATTTACTGGACCTCGGTCTCACAAAGGTTGAGAAGCACTGGTCTACAAAACAGTCATTAGACCAGCAGTGATGTACAGAGCAGAAACAGGGCCAATAAAGAAAGTACAGGAAAAGAGATTGGATGTTACGGAAATGAGAATGCTACACTGGATATGTGGGATAACGAGAAGATAAAGAGCGAGAAATGTGAAAGTAAGAGAAGCAACCAAGGTTGTAAAGATATCAAAGAAGGTACAAAAAAGAAGTTTGTAGTCGTATGGACAGGTGATGAGAAGAACAAATGACTAATCAGAAGAATGATGGCAATGGAAGTAGAAGGCAACAGGAGTAGAACGATGCCAACGAGGAAATGGATGGATAAGGTTAAGAATGATCTCGGGGTTAAAGGTCTGTTAGGGAAAGAAGTTCAGGACAGGGCTTTGGGGAGAAGACTCATCAGAAACGTCGACCCCAAGTAGGTGGAAAAAGACGGAGAAAAAGAACAGATAGTTGATTCCTGACAAGTAGTCATCACTTACTAAAATGGTCCAAATATACAAAGCTTGCATAGTTTTACTAGAAATATACTAAAAAGTACATTTTTAGAATGTTTCAGAACATAAATACGTTCATGTTCCTGAATATTTTTGTCGTAAGTACGTGCATATCTCTTTTAAGATTTAGGTCCTGGCAATAAGAAAATTCACTTCAGTCACTACTGCTTTTCAAAAATCATTTGTCATTGCGTTATTTCATGCAGTTCAATATAAAGAATCTCATTCAAAATAGCAGGAACATATTTATATATGTTCCTAACCAAGAATGATACATAAAAATAGTAACCACATACCCAAATATAGTATTGTACTCATGAGAGAGAGAGGGAAGAAAGGAGAGAAAGTAAAGAATTTTCATAATTATTAGCCTTGATAACATCTCAAGGCTACAGATAGTTAAGTCATACATTCACTCCTTTTCAGGAAAAGACATCGTGATGGAAGTTACCCTGCGTATAATTCAATGCATAATTCCGTCATTAACATGGTGTGATGGAACAAATAGAGTTATTGTAAGACCGATCTTTGCATTCGAATGTATATCCTCTAAAATACGAGACCAACAACATTTCGTTGAGCCACCAGTCCCAGGATAAAGTTTCAATAAAATAGGAACATCAAAGAGTAGATGTTGACTATTGTAAGCCATTCTTCCCTTCTTGCAATGAAATGGAAAGGAATTCGTGTGTAATAGTGTGAAAAATATTGACTCCAATAAAAGACAAGACAAACAGGAGCATGGTCCAATTAGGATGACTTTACGATGCATTTTTCCTTCTTCACAAACTACAAGATTGTCCTTTCTGTTGTAGATGGATGGAGAGAAAAAGAGAGATGAAATTTATCTTTTGAGAAATTACTTTCCTCAGCATGTCTTCTAATAAATCTGAAGCAGGATAAAAAAAAATCCCACTCAAAGCCAGTTCTAATGCTTTCTAAATTAAGATCAGAGGAAGAAAGGGACATAAAACGGGTGGAAGAAAATTGTCTTTTCTTTGTTTTGTCATTGCCAAAATAAAAAAAATAAAGGGTTTTTATGTGCATTGGTGAGCTTTAGAGATACATTTGTCTTCTTAGATTCCTTCCGAAAGAAATTCAATAGCGTACTTGAAAACAACGATTATGGACTTCAGATATGGATATATCTAATGGTAGAACCAGATTTTAGGTTATTATGCAACGTAAAAGTAATCGTTGCAACGATCGTAACAGCTTTTGATAGACCTCCTGAAGCAATGTAAATATATTTTTCCTTTTAGTCACTTACTCTTGTGAAGATTATTAGTCCACTTGTTTTGAATAAGACCGGGAATTTCTATGTAATGACATTAATTTCTTTATGTCTGTGTCTCTATGTCTGTATCTATATTTATTTAGCTATCTATTAGAATGTGTACTTCAGCTTCTTATTATTATCTTTAACCGAATTAGTTCCCTTTTTTAAAATTCTTTTCCGTATTTTATCTTAGCATTTTTTATTCTACATTAAATGTAGAGACTTCGTGAGTTATGTGGTGCCCGTGATAGGGCAATCTCTCCATTTGTCATTGTTGGTGGAGAACTGGAATGGAGACACCAAAGGGGCATGATATGTATTTTTGACACGAAAAGTGAATGTTTTAAATACACCAATGACATAATATACGAGGGTCAGTAAAATATAGACCAGAATTTTGTTAAAACTTATGTCTACCCATTGTCTATATAGGTTAATTGCATACATCATATTTCTCTATGTATGTATTTGTGTATATACGGTGTATCTCTGAAATAGTGGCGCAAACTTCGCGAGATGATTCCAAACAAGAGAGAAGTTCCTTTGAAGAACTCTGAAATAATACCTAGTTTCGGAGCTACATACAACGTCACAAATGAGGTCCTATCGCGATAAATAATGACGTTATTGGTGTCAGCTTAGCAAATCAGAATCAAAGTACTACCCAGTGCACCCATTGAACGTAATTGATAACTGCAGCTTGCAAGGGATTTCTATACTTACCATATTAAACCATATGCATTCCTTGATAGTGAAATTCATAGGTTGTAAAACCTGTCTGCATGGCAGCTTCTCAATCATGAACGTTGATCAAATGAATGTATTGGATACTACTTTGGGATTTGCTAAGCCGACATCACTTACGTCACTATGTGTAGAGATATGACGTCATTTTTAGCCATGCCGCCATAACTTTGAGCGCTTAATCTCCGAAATTACGCATGTCTGGAAATTTCTTCAAAAGAACTCTCTTGCTTTAGTCTGAAAAATCATCTTCCGAAGTTGCGTCAGTATTTCAGGGGTACATTGTATATTCAAGCAAGCAGTAGAAAGAATTGGGACAATTCTCTGTTTAAATCTTCCCTAAATTTCTCAGCTTCGTTTAGGTGAATGGAAATTGTCCCCATAACTCATCTAGTTTAAATGATATGGAAAGTTCATCTACATTTAATGAAAGATAACCGTTAGATTAAGTTTAACCATTGAGGAGGTTCAGTTCAAAGATATGCATTACTGCAACGTGTAGCAAGTTGACTCACAGTATTTATAATTTTGCTATTTTTCAAGTTATAGTGAACACACGCATTGAAAATTTATATCCACCACTACGCATCCTGGAGTATATCTAAAATGTGTCCGTAACGTAACTCATAATCTGGAATTTGCTTACTCTAATACTTCTAGAGCAACTAAATTTATAATATCTTCTAACTTTACAATACTGACAACATCCCTTACCATCCTATCGTACATCTTAATTATTCAAATCTAGCACGGTTCATTAAAAACAAATCTCGATTGTCAAATGTTTCAGAAACAAATCAATTTCTAAGCACTGTTGCTCTATTTTGAATTGTAATAACTATTACAAAATGTTACATTAGACATCCATGATATGTCTGACTTTACACAGAAAACGACTGAAAAGTTTTAGCAGGGTGCTGATGAAATTATACTATCTTCATCACCAGGCAATGACTACTTAATTATCCTTATAATTGGGTTCCATGCTGACATAGCAGACATTGTTAGTACTAGTTAAAATTAATTTCAGTGTCCTGGCATTTACATTTCAACATTAAGAAAGGAATTGGCGTGATCTGTTTTTATTTTCTTCTTTCTTTATACTTAGCAGCCTTGGAATTGGAAATACAAAAGTGTAGCGAAGTATAAAAGAAATAAATGTCAGTTCTAAATCTTGTATGCAGACCACGTTACGTGCGTATTATCAAAGAGGGTACTTCAGCTGATTTACGGAAATAAATATGGTCGCTTGGGGAGATTTAAATCAACCACCTAGCAATCGTACATGTTTCTTTTTTTACCCTCTCGAAGCTCTATTGGTATTCCTTGCGAGATGCCTTTCGCTAGAACACTATCTGTTTCCTCTCTTTCTTTGTCAAATCCACTATCTACAAGGAACAGTTTTGCATGTGAGAATGAAAAAGCTAATGAACTGAAAGAAATACTTAATGTATCTTCACGAGCAGGTGATACAAAATGTGAAATTCGTCAGAGTAATATTTCCTCTTGAAGAAACACAATTTTCGATTTAAATACTAACTTCTCGTGGTTCATCAACTTAAAGCACAGTACTTCCCTTTTCCCCTTCAAACATATCTCCAATGGCACCTTCTATGTTCTAAATAGTTTCTTTCTCCCTTCTTTACTGGATCCAGCATAGTTCATCTCTCACCTATTATCTTTAATGAGGGTTAATTATCTGTATTTCTGTCGGTCTATGTAGGGAAGTAATATAAATACATAACATTTTCCTTATATTTTTACCACCCAATTGAATATTGATTTTCCGATAGTATACGTACATTATTTTCACTTTTCTACTTCCTTATTTTTAGTTAATATTTCCTTCCTTAACAAATTTTCGTCTCTTTCCTGTTTTAAGCCTGAACTTTGATATTTCAAACAACACATCTGTTTATTTCTTGTCGTTCTCTGTATTTTATGGTAAAGCAAGGTACCACAGTTTCTTGTTTCATACATGCAATCTGATCGTATTGTAAACATCTTTTTTGTTTTATTTTCGTTAGTTTGTTTATATTATACGTCTTAGAAACGAACTGTTGTTTTCTTTTCTTCTAATGTACAGAATATTGTATACCAAAAGCATATTTTCTGGAATATCACAAAGTGAAATAGAATCTCAGATTCTAGATTTTTAGTTGCGCTTACTTAACCATAATATGCAATTGCGTCATGAATGTTTGAGACAACAAGCTTACTAATTTTCTACATATATTTTCTTTTCACACTTTTATTTTAAGGTTTTTCATTATATAAGGTAGGATCCAAATCTTTTCTGTTCTAAAACTACTACCTAAAATATACCCTAAGCACGACCAGGTACCGTGTGGTCTGAGGCGTTAGGCCAGCGATTCGAAGGTCACGGATTCGAATCCCGCCAGGGGCATGGATGTTTGTGGATTTTAACTAGCAGCGACTTCACAATATAATTGTTCTGGCCGAAGTCCAAAGTTAAGAATGGCCCATAAACTTTACTAGAACATCCCCGAAATATATATTTTAAAATAAATCTGATCATGTACGTTTTCTAGCTACGGCTCCTTCTCTAGAAAAGTGACAACACTGAAAAGAGTATAATTTCATAGGAGGAGGAAAGAAGTGACGTTTTACGTGAGAAGCTGTATATGTAAATCCGTCACACGGAAAGGTGACACTTCTACTATACCGGCCGCCGATGTAGAGAGACTTGTTACATCTTTGTCAAATGAGAATTGTTCTCTAATGCTTTTTTAACAGACACTACAAAAAAAATAAGTTGTATAATTTTTCTCGAGAAGGTGCAATATGTTTATGAAGGTTAATTATTATGCGGTTTACAGTTCTGATAATTTGGACATTGTACAGAAAATTTCGTAGTAGTACTGATTGGGAATCAAACCCTGGTTTACCTGGATTGTCGTCCAAATGCCATCACTGAACTTTCAACACTATGACACAGCAATACATCCTGAATACTCCTCAAACCACAGGTTCACAAACTAATGTGTGCTGATGTTGAGAATAATCTCTAGTCGTAATGGGTAGCCTTTGACTTTCTACACCAAGTTACGGTAGCACTAGGACTTCTTTACGGCACACTTCTAGGACTACTTTCCGTTAAATTTTTCTTGCTGACCAAAACAGCTTTTATAGGGTTTTGCTGACTATTTTGAAAGGTTGTTTGGCATTATGCCAGTTTAAGAACAGAGATAATATAAGTAGGTTACACTGATTTATTTAAATTTCCTTTTTTATTAGTATCCAATAGTTTTATTACAATTATGCCCTTTTACCACGCAATATGTTTCGGTTATTATCACTGATCGTAATTAAGTTGATTTCACATCACAACACAAGACTCGTTTTATTAAGAAACATGCAAATGAAAAGCTCAAAGAAAGAAGGAGGCGATCATTAAAGAAATGAGTTTGTACTCGTCCCAAGTACAATACAATGACAGCTAACCGCTAGGAATGCTTCGACTGAAAAGCGCAAATAATTCATAAGTTATAACCGTTCTTAGACTATTAAATACATGGGAGTAAATGGTAGACTTTAAAATGCATTTGACAGAAAAGCACCATTCTTTCCCTGTTCTTTTCACATATATTTTAGACTAATGACTGCTTTGTGTCTTGGTAAAGATAATGCAAAGCATGTTAAGAAGAAGTACTGTCGTCTTTTCTATGTCCCTTTGTTAACGTTTATGTCTCTCTTATAGGTAATTATGATCAAGAGTGGTGCTCGATGGGTAACATTTTTACATTTTATTAACATCTTTTTATTATTTTTACATCTTCTTTCAGATTATTACCTTGTCATTTGTCTCTGTTTCACTTTGTAATGTATATATTTCCTACGTAGACATTTGCTTCCCTGAACTAATTATGTCCAGTGGGAATTTTGGAAACGAAATACGAAATGTTAAACTCTGAAATGAGATATTATCATTTTTCCACTTGACATCACTGTCTTAATTGATATATGGAAACGACCAGTTCTTCAACTTGGGCTTTCTCTTGTGTGAATATCGTGCTAAAATAGGTTTTTGAAAATTTTAACTCAGTAGTAGTCTAGGATGATTGAAATACAACACAGCTGTTTTTGTATAGTACTAACAGGGTTTATCAAAAATTCTGAACGAAAATAGTGGCCATGACCATTATGGTATTTCATTTAGTGCTTTCAAACGGGTCGGTTTCGGTTGTGTCAGACGCACTAAGATCACAGGTTGGGTCATGTTATTCAACTCGGGTTGGGCCCAACTGTTCGCGTAAAGGGTCATAGTCGGATTTTGCCTCAATCTAACCCGATCCGATCAGTTGAGAGCATTAATTTCATCATCATCATCATATCATACACATTGGTGTTTCTTGCGTCAAAGGAAGTTTTCGATTCTGAGTTTACACTCGAAATTTTACACTCGCCAAAAATGCGGCGAGTTGAACGTTGATAATAACAAGAGAACCAATATATCTAAGTGAGGATTTCAACCCAGTTCAAATTCTCTATACAAGAGGGACGTAAGTAGTTCCCATGTAGTTTCCCCCAACTTCCACCATGTACATCGGGTAACCAACTTTATTCCATGTAGACTACCCTAGACCCGACCTAAATTTCTCCTATGAAATCATAAAACATTAAATCACTTGAAAAAAAAAAAATAAGATAACTTCGCATCCGAAGCTCTTATTCACTGGTGTACGAAGCAACAGAAGTTGACCATTTACCCTTACTCCTTAATGCTTATAAGTATACTTCTTAGTTTCTACCAACTGCAATGGCTATTCTTCTCATTCCCAAATCCAACCGAATAAGGGACAACTTCCGCTACCGCTGAGACATTTAATGAGACAGACTGCTTACTGAGACAGATCAGAGTAACTATTGAGAAATATCGGTTTCAGTAATGTTTGCACGAAGTAATGAAATAGTCTTGCCTTGTCATCTTTCCTGGCAAGGAATTTCCAGGAATTTTTCGGAAGCTACCTCGAGCTCGAGAAGCAAGTCACACTCGAAGTAGTACCCAATACATCTATTTAGTTTATGATTGTGATTGACCAATACAGCTTAAAGGGGATTTCTATGCTTGCCCTGTTAAATAATTAATTCCTTGACAACATAATACTTACGTTGCGAAACCTGTCTATGCGGCCCTTCCTTAATCATAAACATTGCTTAAATAGCTGTATCAGGTACTATTTTAATTGTGGTTTCCTGAGTCGACACGGCTTATGTAATTATATGTCGAGATATGATGTTATTTGTGACGATACAGCTGTAACTTTGAGCGCCTGTAGCTCCGAAACCATTTGCGCCAATATTTCATAGACACCAGGTAAATATATAATCGGTTTTCTGCCGGAAGCTGATGGTCCTTCAATAAATATAAATATACACATGTGGGAAAGAAGGGTAAGAGTACGCACCTAACTTATTATAATTTACCAATCTTTTATTTTATTTTTCAAATGTTGTGAAGTTTTGCATGTGAGTACATTCTAATATTTTCTAACTGTATGAGAGTGAAAAAAGCCGGAAACGAACCTCACTTCTGAAATATTGAAAGAAATAAAAAAAGAGGCTCCTTTCGTACTCTTGTCCGACAAGTCGGGTAAGAGTACCACTAATGGGGGATAACAGTATGAACTTAACAACAATCACAAATAAAGGGAAAAATGGTTAGTCGCAATCGAGAAAAATTTAGTTATTTTTAATAAATCATCCACTGGTTTAAAGACCGATTAATTTTGTGTCAGTTTTGGGAAGAGCATGTAGTTATTTTATTTGAACTAGAATGTTCAGCTGCTAAAGGACCAAGATGTTCGAATCGCACTTCTACAACTTGTAAAAACAACTCACATTAATATATGCTAGAATACATATTCATGTGTCCCCTCTTTCTAAAAATCCTTCAAGCAATTTCTTTAAACGTATGTCAGTATATAAAAACAATAAACTTAGTGTCTAAGACTTTCCTTTTTTGAAAAAAGTGCTGCCATCTGTTGACCACAAGTATAAAAATAAAATAAAACTTTGCATAACGTAATATAAAGTTGCGTTAATATCTTCACACATTTAAATAATAATGTTATTACATTGATCGTCATCATCACCATCAAAATTATCATCAACAACTCATTATAAAGGTCAAGATTGGTGGTTTTGCAATAAATCTGTAATATTTGCCAACCGACGGAAAAAGACACCGCGTTCTCTTGCCCGACCGCGACCCTTCACCTCCTTTCCGATGTTAATTAGGAAAATAAAAGCCATTTAAGAACAAAATACATACTTCTTTCTGGTACAAAGTATACAAAGCAATAAAGACGATATGCTGCGGTTAATAAAGACTTTCAATTTTATCGGATCTTCTATACTCACTGTCAGTATCAAAACTAGAAAGATACTTTTAATTTGAATATCAATTTAAAACAATGAACAAAACGTCGGCATCAGTTCAATTATGCTATTGGCCAGTCATGCGTGACAATCAGTACTTATCAGTTTTAATATGCAATAAATAGTTTTCTTGAATTTGTGAAAATATTATTAAATAATATTATAAATTAAATGCCTAAAAAATGATCAGCAGTCTTTTTGCAAGTTTCACTCCCTACTGCGAAATCTGGTTTAATCTTCGCTTGGAGGTATTGCTGGAAAGTTAGGGAGTTTTCACCCTACTGGGAGAGGTATAGCAAAATTATAGATATGGGAAATTGTGTGTAATAGATAAACTTGTGCCGAGTGCATATTAATACATTTTATGAACTATCAAGCTTTATGTTACATTGGTATTTTGTTGCATTATTGTAATACTTCAATGAAAAGTGTTAAATTTTACGCCATTTTTGCAAATTTACCATTTTCAAAGAAGTGGTCAGTCAAAAAATGTGTACTTTTCTTCAGTATTATTTCTGTTACCTTTTAATATTTGTAGCTACAACTTTCAAATATTTTTTCCCACACGTTCATTTATGCCGAACAGGACACTTCAACACGAGCGTATATACGTTGCTTTGCAAATGTGAAGGACAAAACTCACAGTGATATCACTACGTGGTCAGAAAGTAGACATCTTTAGCACTGTGAACGTGTATATGAATTACGTAACATTGTAAAAAATCAATTACGTATCGCATATTAAACGTAATGTTCTCCTTAAGCCTGGTACTTCCTAACTTAAAACCCAATAAGGCGCAATTATAACAAAATTAGTACTGTCGCCATATTGAAAAATTGCTCTACGTTACGGAATTAAGAAAAGATAGTGCCAGTAAGTCATGCGTAAACATCCCGAGTTCGTTCCGCCTGTTAGAGCCGAAATACTGTGCAACTCGGACAAAATATATGAAAGTTGTGAAAAATTCACAATTTTTCAAGATGACGTCCAGCGTCCATCACTGTTCTTACGAGCCGTTTCCAGCAAGTTTCCGATTACGTAACCATGTTAGAATATGGAGGCAGAATACTTACTTTTACATACCACACTATTAGACACAAATTAATTTTACATACTCATATAATATCCAAATTTCATGATACAATGTGTTGTTCTTCAGTGGCTTTCCTATTAAAATCCTATTCATTTTTTTTTTATTTTTTAACACACAATTGAATAAAGTTCACACATAAAGTAGGGGTGGAATCTTAAAAGGTATACTCAATTTTGTTGCTTCCTGTTCACAAAAATTTATTCGTGTGTGTGTGCTTTCTACACCTATCAACCATGAGTGCATAAGTTAGTTCCCTGTTGGCACAATAAATCAGAAGCCGAAACCTTTTGTGTCCTTACGTACACACACTCCCAAAATCCGTGGTGCTAATGATTTACTGGTCGTCGAGTGTAATGTAACAGGTATGACCGTAGAAATGAAATATTATCCCCTTGTGGGAAGATACCACACGTTTCCTTGTAAGTACAAAATCCACCTACATAGAACTCCAATAGAAGCGTGGTGCGACAGCAGCAGAATTATTAGGCCACTGTGAGGAACATGATGCTATCTTTCATCAGAAGAACAGTTCTGGCAACTTTGGTAACCTCTTACACTTCATAAAATCCCGCCTCTCTTCTCTTTCTTTTCTCCAAACACTTTCGTCAACGTTATTACGTATGAGATTCCTATATAGCAGTTTTCAAATGAGAAACATTTTCATCCAAAGCGAATAACATGCAAATATTCACGCAACGCCTCAATTTTCCCTCTGTTTCTCCGCAGAATATTAGGCATTTACTGTGCGTATACGAATTCACGAAGTCGGAGTTACGTGTTTCAACAGCGCTAAAGAGTCTGCCGAAGACAAGATGCTACACATGTGTAAACAACTTTAAATTAAACTGTTTACTTGATAATAAAGAATTTTTGTTAATTCTCTGTAGTGACGTATGAAAAGCAAGAAGTTAATTGTGAGCATTCTCTGAATGAGGAATTAGTTATTTAATATTTTGAAGCAACAAGGTACCTGAAACCAGTACATGAAGTCTAACGGGAAGACAACTTCCGAGAGCGGACCTGGTATTTATGTCGACTCCGAACTACTCTGAAATTTGAATTAGAGGCAAAGTTTGCGTACACATTTATTACTACTCCCAACTAACGGGGTCCTTCTCCCTCACACTATCTTACCTTCAACACAGGATTTTGTCAAAAGACATCATCATCTCTATATCCCAGTCCTGTCATATCTGTGCATGGGCTGAACCGATAGTTTAAATGCGTCCCAAGACTGAAAGATGATTACGAACACTGTTCCGGAAGAGATATAGAGAAGATTGCGACTAGGGCCTTAACCTAGGTACCGTTCTGCCACTCGTCTGGTGAGAATGAAGAAAACCCTCGAAAATTTTAATCAGGATTTCCTAGTGTTGTAAAAAAAAATTTTTTTGTGTGTGTGAAGTTTTTTTTAAGTTTCTTTTTAATGTTTTTAAAGTTTTTTTTTTCACAGCAAATATTTAATGCTTTACGTTGCAGATAATCAATGTAATCAGCAGTATTGGAGTTAAGTTTTCACACATTCATATCAATTAACTATTGCTTTGTTGTCCTGCAGCCTTACGAGGCAAATTATGGGACAACTTCGAAGACATGTTGACTGTAAACTTAAAAACTATGAATTCTTACCGAAATATGCTCTCATCCTGTAAGTACAATACGTTAATTTCTAATTGTGATATTATTCAAGGAAGATATTTATTTTTGATCATAATTACCGTCCGCAAAAATCAATTATCTTTAACTCAAAATCCGGGAAATAACTTGCTTCTATCCAAGGGTAGAGATATATCTTTGCGTTTACTAGTATATTGTGTTTCACTATAAAAACTCGGTGGCGTTGTTCTCTCATGCTTTGGTCTCCAAGCCTCTCCCCATATTGTGAAAATATAGGATGCAAATACAGTGTAACAAAAAATATTTTATGTTATTTGCATATTTCAAAAAAGTTTTATAAATGCATAAGAAATACTCTTGTAAACAAGCAACCACATACATGTTTCTTCTCATTAGTCTGTTGAAATAGGTCTCTGACAAGTATTATTTCAAAGCATATCATACCGTAGCCACGTCCCGCGGCTTTTTTTGAAAGTATAGGAATACCTATTGGCACGTAACAGTATGGGGGGCATTTGAAAAATTGAATTTTAAAGTAGGGTGGTAACGATGACAACTGGGTGCTTGGGTACAGAGAACAACCACAGTATGTTTCGATTGTGTCGAATATATATACTCAAAGTTTGGTACGGATACGTCGAACTAAATAAAAGTCGTAAACATTTAATTTTTATAATTGATTGGGAACTGTGGGGCCTGAAATACCTCTGACACGTCCCAGTACGTAAATACGAGTCCTAATACGTTCAACGATATGGAAGCAGTTAAAAATGTTAATTTTTGAAATTAGTTGGCAACACTGACAACCGCGCACCGGAGGTACCCACATGTTAATTGACATGTGCGTTGCAGATACGTCCAACGGTAACAAATATGAAATCTAGATTATTTAAATCGTTTGATAGCAATAACAAACTATGGCTCCTGCAGCGGCTGCATGATATGTCTCAGTACCTAATGAACATGTATATCAAATTTAGTGTAAATCAATGCACACGTGTAGATTTATATTAGTAAAAGCATTTCATAAGTTGAATTTTAAAATAGCCTAGTAACACTGACAACTGGGATGTTTTGAGGTCTGGGACACCCAAAACTTTCTTCTATTGTGTTGAATAATGTTTAAGTTAAGTTTGGGGTAGATGCGGTATGGAATAATTTTTTTAATGATTTTTTAAAAGTTGGCAACACTGAAAGCTGGGAAACCCAAAATATCTCGCATATACCAAAAAAATATTTTTAATCTCGGGTTTAATTTATGTTGAATTTCTTCTTAATTACTTATATTAAAGAAGTTCTTGCTTAAAGAGACATTAGCAATTTTACAAATTGCTGCTTTGAAAAAAAAAACGAAATTTAGAAAAAAAGGAAGGCTCGTGTTTTTCTCTAAAGAAAACGGAAGTTTTCGAAAAAAACGAACATTTTTTTTAATTTACAACACAAGAATTTCTTGTAGAAGGATCCGAACACGTGCCTAGTGGTGGTTTAGTGTAAGGAAAATCAAGCAAATGGCGGAAAGGATTCTTACTTGTTAGACTTCTTGAATCACTGCAATAAAAGTAAAGATGAGTCAATACCAGAATTTCCCAATACTTGATACCCGATGCCGATACTTATTTCTGACCGTCGATATTCGATACTCGATCCTTCTTTATCATTGTTCTTCAGGGTATTAAATAACAACACACTAAATCAAAACGTAAGTATATTGCCTTCCTCTTATTTGTGTTACTACTGTGATAGAAATTTCGGAAACAGGTGAATTTTGATTTTAACTCACTTATTCCTTTGCTATGGTTTTCTTCCTTAAATTTATGCTTGTTCTCTCTGTCATACTCTTTCCATTCCACCTCTCCATTTCTCTTTCCTCTCTATGTAATCTTCCTTTCCTGCCTTTGCCTAACAAGTAAAGTACCCGAAGTGAGGACTCGAGTTGCTCATCAAGTGATACCTTAAATTGAAGCTAGTGACGAGTATAGTACACCTGTGAAATCCTAGCTGCAGAGCTCCAGAAATAAAAAGGTTATGGTGAGTCAAAGTTCAAAGAGAAAGCGAATTTAGCTGTTTGTGATGTCCATGTTTTGCTGATTATGCCGATGGTAATACGTCGTAAGTTGCTCCCAATTAATGTAATGGGTAGAATGATATCCCTCTCCCTGCCTGATATCCCGCTTTCTTTTATTCGTGTATGAATGTCCTTTTTGAATATGAGAAAAAAAGGCAAAAACCCAGTTATAAGAAACTTAATGCAGCAGTTCACGATAAATTCAAAGAAATGGTCGAGAGATGTGCAATTATACACGACAGGACTTCTCGCTTTTGGGCTCTTCAGATAAGTAAAGAGCTAGGATAATACTCTACAACTCAAGGCATCTCGTCACTGGCTGTCTAGTTTAAAAAGAGAAACAATATCACGTATAGGGTTAGCAAAACGTGGAAATCAAAAGAGGCTGAATAAAATCACCTATCTACGACATGTATTACGTCCATGAAAGAACTTGTTACTAGAAGACGTGAATCCTCGTCAAGTATTAAATGCTGATCAAAGTCGATTTGACAAGGAATTCCATGCATACAGGACTCATAGGACTAAAGGTACGGTGGTTGTAAGAGGTGTATTTGGATCAGTCAGTGCTATTACTCATTCATATATGATCATGCCGGTTATTTCCATGGATGGTGAAATATTGCGTCCGATGTACGTTCCTGTATCCGAATCCAGTGGTCAATTTCCAGGAAATAAGCAGAAAGATCCCGATAACATAGTGTCCCATCCAGGAAAGACTCCAAACATGAACAAAAGTGATTTAAAAGAGTTTTATTCTGCATTCTGAAATAGCCTGCCTGCCGATCGTGATAAAGTCTTGCTTTTGCTGGATTCATGGAGTGCAAATAAGGATGATAACATATGAAATGAATTATGCCCTAATCATATAACACTGTTCAAACGTTTAATTCCTGGTGGTTGCACTGGTTTCATCCAACCACTTGATGTTTACTTCTTCCGTCCATATAAATCATTTATCAGGTTCATTACTGACACAGTTATCACTTCCTCGGAAATTAATCTCTGGCATCGGGATAACATTTTACGAATGCAGTCCTTCACTCTCTTCCAATTCAGCGCCTAACGATTTCGCAACATGATCAGGTTTGCGTTTTACAAAAGCGGCTACTTGGATGAGGAGCCCGAGCCCTGGATTTCTCCATTGGATTATTGTTTTGATTCTAATATACGTGACGAGTGTTACAAGACCTCATGTGAGAACATCTCTTTTGTCAAGTATGCTCATTGTGAGCAAAGTATCTGCTTATCACACGCCTTCATTGACGACTTACATATTGATTGTATCAATGTGTAGTACTTTGTACGTGCCTCTTTCCTTCAAATGAATCGCATTTCAATTCAAACCCATGTCCTTCTGACTTTTGTTCTGCCTTTCGTTGTGACTTGTTTCAATACAATTCGCTTCCTCTTTGAACTTTGACCCGCCATAACCTTTTTATTTCTGGAGCTCTGCAGCTAGGATTTCACAGGTGTACTATACTCGTCACTAGCTTCAATTTAAGGTATCACTTGATGAGCAACTCGAGTCCTCACTTCGGGTACTTTACTTGTAAGTGACATCTGTCACTCTCAGTTTCTGATTGGATGTGTTTTAATTTCACCTGAAATTATCAGTATATTGATCAGCTTTATAGAATAGTAAGCTGCGGTTAGCACGTTTGGGATACTGTAGAGTGCAAGTACAGTTATGGGGGCGGGGAGAGAAAACATCCATAAATATGCAAACATAGGAAATTATGTTGCAGTTTGTTCAACTTATTATCATGCTTGTATATGTGTAGAACTTAAAATGTAAGTCGATATCTTTTTAAAATGGAATTAAGTACGATCATCCAAGTTGAACAAGTGGTGCTAACAAGCAAAATGAGTAATCATTAAAAACAATATTTTTTGTTCTTGTTTCTGTATACTCTGTAATCGTGTTTGCATCCTGTTTCATCCATTTTTTCCGTTATTGAAGCTATGAGAATTCATGCATTAGAACATTTATATGAGAAGGCTATTGTTGATTTTTTTAGACTGGAGGAAAGGAGAAAGACCCAAGTTCTTTACTTGAAGCATTTACACGGTAAAAAGAGGTAAGTTGGTTTGCATAACTGTCGGGCATTAAGAGCATCTACAATTCTTTTGCGGCGAAGTGTACACATTACTTAAACTGCAACTAACATTTTAGAGCACAGACGAATGTACTATTTATTATCTATCCAACAAACGACCTGTGATGAAAAAGAAGAAGAAGAAAATAGCGACCCTGAGATAAAGTAGTAGCCTCTTCTTTGGGATGTCAAGAAGTAAGTTAAGCAAGGTGAAATGAGTGGCGCTCTTAAAAAGTAAAAGCTTATGAAATGAGTCTATAGTGGGTAATTTATTAACAGTTTGTAATTAGTGTTATTATCCTTATATTTCTGTGCCTATAAAAAGTAATAAAGTGTTGATGAGCGTCGTCATGAACAATCCAGAATGATCTTTACGTCAAAATTAAATTGCTTTCGGAAGTATATAAATTCTTTCCTCTAAACTTTTCTTCATTGCTTATATTGTTTTCAAGTGAATACCTTGTTAGTGTTTAGTTGTTCGTTTCTGTTTCCTTAGAAGCTGTCCTTGTGTTTGCTACATATAAAACTTCTTTACTCTCGTTAAAATACCTTGTAATTACTCAAAACCTTTTGATCTTTCTTTCTCATCTTGATGTTTTCTGCTCCTCTGTATGGTTTCAGATTCTGTAAGATTTTTTGTATAAGTGGGGGGTATTTAGAATGATCTTTTTCCTCTTACGAATATTACATTAGATTAGAAAGAAACCTTATTACAAATTATACAGAAACAAGAACAACAGATATTTTGTATTTAATGATTATCTTTAGATAAACTCATTTTGCTTGTTAGCACCACTTGTTTAAGTTGGGTGATCGTACTTAATTCCTTTTTAAAAAGATATCTACTTACATTTTAAGTTCTACAAGTATGATAATAAGTTGAACAAACTGCAACATAATTTCCTATGTTTGCATATTTATGGATGTTTTCTCTCCCCGGCCCCATAACTGTACTTGCACTGTACAGTACCCTGAACGTGCTAACCGCAGCTTACTAATCTATAAATCTAATCAATTTCATAAAATTCCTTTTTAATTTTATTTTGCGGATAACTATCAGCAACATTTGAAAAATGTTTTCGAAAGGAAATTGGTAATTCCAACGAACGAGTAACTCTAAGGGACTCCTGAAATTGCTCACCTCGATTCGGGGCAGATTTTGAAGATTTAAAATGTATATGGTAGCCCGGAGTTAGTCGGATCAAGGGTCAGTATCGATCATAAAAAGAAAAAGTTAATAGTTTTGTTTTTCCAGATTCTCTACTAGTGACTTGGTTTCTCGTCTTGATGGAGATAGTCCCGCGGGAACCATATTAAATTCCGATATACTTCCCTTGTCTTCTGTCTTGAAATATGATCCAAAATGTACTAGATATGCCTGTCTCTTCGGCTTCCGGTCGAAACTTATCGCGTATGAAGCAATACTTCTGAAGAATTCTTATGTATATTTGATTTAGATTGTTTCCAAATGTTTACTTTTTATCCTCACTACAGGGTATTTTACAGGACCTAAGGTGAAATGATAACGACTTTGTTTAATCTTGATCTAAAATTTCCGATAAAATTTCCATTAATGTGGCATTTTGTCAAGTTTTGTGTTCCAATAACATTAGAAAACTCAATATTGATTAGTTAAATCAATTTTTTGGTAAATATTTGTGACAGTTCAACCTATTGTTTACTTCTTATTTTATTGGTATCTCGTCTGTTACGACGTTAGTTGGAAACACTAAATCGTTTACACCAGTGGTGTTGTATTACTTTATTTAAATGAAAGTTCACAGTTTAAAAATCTAAGTTATCGCCAGTGCTTGTATTTTTGGAGTGATGTTATTCCACAATGTGTTTCAGTAAGTGAAACAAGATGTTGGTTGTTAAATCGGCAGGAAATTCGCAATTTCTCGACAGCATTATTTAAGAAAATAGTTCGAAAAGTAATTCAAATATGTGTTAGGTACTCTTCTCGATAATTGAATGAAATCCTTCCATTTTTTCTTATGCCTTGCTTCTAACCAGAACAGGATGGTTTACTAATGGAGGAAACCGATCGTGTTTCGAAAATGAAATGTCTGTAATATTTCTTTAAATATGTTTTGTGTGGGAGAGCAGGTCAATTGAAGTCTTTATTGATAGAGCTATGTAAGGAATATTTTTTCGAGCTTCCTTCTATACATGTAAATTCCAACAGCAATCAAAAGGGTGCGTACATGAAACACGTTCATCTTCATTATGTGACGCACCAACCGCGCCGAAAAAGGAATCATTTCTTGATTTATAGTTAAACCTCTACCTGGTTGAAGATTCTTTTGTAACTTATGGATATTTCAAAACTTTCTGATGCATGGAGTTATCGTGAAACCGCTTGCTTACCAGGAAATTTATTCGTTTCTAATAGTTCTCGTCTTCTACTTTCCTCTAACTTTCTCACTTTCCTTCCTTTAATTTCCCAGTAATAACACCCCTCAAGACACCTTCCTCTCCCTTCCAGAAAATAAAATGAAGCAGTTGAGAAAGGATAAGGGTGGAGATATAAATTACTTACAAAATATGATTTTTAAAGAGATCAACTCCATAAATTTAGTGGAAAATCTATAAAAAGTGACTTTAAATCACATTGTATGATGATGGCACAAGGTCCATATTTAGTAAAGCTGGAAGTCCATGGATTGAAATCGTTCATTGAAAACTTATCCCATGTGTGTCTAAGAAATCTGGAACACTTTATTAGCAGTAAACCCAATATAAAATTGCAAAAGAGAGTGCCAAACACGAGTAAATTTAGTATGAAAGCCGCACTTGAGACCTGCGATATTTACTCATCTTTGTTTACCAACTGCTTTGTATTAATCTCTACAGCTAAAAACAAAGTTCAATATTGATCATTTTTTTCTGGTTACCCAGAATTAACCTAGGGTATAAAAATGTCCAACCTATAAAACAAAAAGACATTTTTTTTACATTTTAAAAGCACTTTTATGCACAGCTCAAGTGAGTCAACTTTTTATCTTCTCTGATATACTTTTTACATTCTTTTCTTTAGTTCACAATGGTTCGTGGTGTCCTCAAATCTTTCAACGTTAACTCATTTCCCGACGTCATATAATGTTAAAATTTTACACAGCGATGTAAGTCGGACGACAATAAAATATTCCACTGGCACTTTCATGTATTTCAAAAGCATTTTTTTTTTAAATACGGACTTCTTTGTACTAAAATAAATACTACCCTGCAACGATCTGTTGTTTGACTGGTTACAGAACACTTTAGAATTTGAGTCATAAAACATTAGCTTCAGAAAATGTAACCGAACACCGAAATAACTCGAAAAAAAAGTTAATAAAACTTTTTGAAGACATATTTTTCTTAAACAATTCGAATTAAAAAGTGAAAAAAAATGTTTGTGCGTGACTAAAAAGAAAAGCATAGGGCCCGCCAATCAAGAATTTATAAAGTGACTGTATATGAGAGCGCGCTGCATGCTATATTTTTTAGTCATGCATAAACAAAATTATGTTTTACTATTTAGTACGAATTGTTTAAGAAAAACATGTTTTTAAAAGATTATTTTTATTGTTTTTTCTTCGATCACTGTTTGAACACGCTTTAAGCAACTGTTTAACGAGTTGGACTGTACCCATGAGCGGTTCTGGTAGCCAAAGAAGAAAGCATAAAAATCGCATGAGTATAACTAAAGCATGTAATTGAGCGAAATCCTGAAAGAAATGTCAATATATCCAAACTTTCATTTTTAAGTACGGGACCTTCCGAATACAAATAGTAAAGGAATGTTTAATATCATCATTTTGACAAAGGATTTTAGCAACATTCTCCGGTTATTTATTTACGTAGTGCCAGAGTGAAAGTAAACTGCGCAAGAGATGAAAATTGTTGTACCATTTTGAAATATAGTCCTAGAAAAACTGCACGATACAAGATTTGGAAAGTGAAAAATGTTCTGGAGATAATAAATCAGAAATAAAATATGTTTGATATAGCAAGGACAAATATAAATTATTAGAAAAACCAGCAAAACTGTGAAGAGGATTGGATCCAGTTTTCAAGTACAGATTACCAAACCGAACCGATTCATATGTAGATGTTCGAGATCGTAAACTCTTGGTTAAAGTTAGGATATAATGAAGTATCCGAATCAATGTCCGAAATCTGAATTTAAATTTAAAGACCATAGTCCGGATCAAGATTTCAAATTTGGATCAAGATTAGTAATCCTCATAGATGGATTAAGATATTAAATTTGGGTATTAATTCAAATCCTGGATCTGTAAATCCGAATTCAGAATAGACATCCTGGTACTTAGCTGCAGTTTCAAGATCTCCATGTACGAAATGGACTGAAATTCGTATACCTCCATCCAGATTAAAGATCCGCACATCCAGCTGTAGCACCGAGATCGGAATCACGGACTTTTGAATTCTGTTAATCCAGTGATTCTTTCGGACCAGTGAATTTGAGCCCACGATTTTGTGGTTATGAGGAATACATAACATGAAGTTACTCATGTGTCTTGGACTAATACGAGTAATTGGATTCCACGAAGTTAACAGTTCTTTGCACAAATATTGTAGATATAAGCTCAACCTTTGAGATGTCCCTGGTTTTCCCTCTGAGTTTTCAGTAACTATTAGTATGCTTGATTAACCAAAAATCCAAAAGGAGAAAAATGCGAAAATAGAGCTATTTACACAGTAGAATATTACCCAAACTATGAAAACAAATTGAACGAACTGGTGGATGGGGATGCCACAAAAGCCACTGTTAATCGAAAATATTAGAACAATATCTAACACAAACAGCCTTGTCAGAAAACAATTTACCAATGTACAAGACTTAATCAAGAAGCAGCCAAACATAATGAAATTGGGTTAAGGGCATGTCAAAATATACAAGTAGAAGAGAGAGAACTTGCACTGACAACATGAAAGCTTTCGTGTTGAGAACGAACACCTAGGCCTATGAGCAAACCTAAGAGATAAAAGGCAGGTGGATGAAAACAGGAGCCATTAAGTTAATAATTGAAGGATAGGGTTACGGAATTCAGAGAAAGTGTCCACTATCAAGGAAATCATAAAAGAAATTAAGAGAACAACAAAAAATTTGAAAAGGGAAAAGTGAACCAATCCCAATTAATGTACCAAAGATCAAACAGCTGAGAACTGGGAGAGAAACAGGTGACCGCTAATTAAAACACTCAAAAACAGAAAAATAATTGAAATTGAAAATAAATTTTTAATATCTATAAGGGAAAAAATAGATCTGAAATTAGAATTTAAAGGCAAATTGGGAAACAGATAGACTCGTACAGAAATCCATAAATTGAGTCCATAGAAACCGACTTGGCGAAAGATGTACACATCCACACGTAAATAGGTAAAGGCCTATTGTTCTATGTAGTAAACTGGCACTTGACGAAAGGTGTACATATAATCCACATAGTGTATATACCCCGCACACACGAAAACAGATAATGGCTTATGATCCTAGATAGTGAGCAAGCAAGGTAAACTGAAAGTCACACACAAACTATACGGGATGCATACGGAGGATGTTGATCCACCATATTTGTCAATGAGACAGCACATGAAGGTGGAGAAGCTACAATTGATGTGAACAATAGACTCGGGCTTGAAGTTTCGTTCAATAATGTGAAATATACAGTAAAAGCTATCAGCGTCAAAACGACCACATATTCCTATTCGCTCAGTAGCCATTGAAACTACTAAACGTTTCGATTCTTGGATTCTCAAGATCCTGACCCCGGGGTTGCCAATGGCCAGATGCCAGTCCAGAAAAGGTCTGCTAAACCTCCGGCATTGCATATTTTCGGTATAGTAAACAGATACCTATACCTTTACTCGCACATTAACTGCCACTTGTTCAATTATGCCACGGATCAGCCATGGAAAGAACTACTTCGTTCGTATCTTAACGGAGACACAAGCTGACTTTGACAAGCTTAAGGCTTATTGCCTACAAATCAATGTAAAATTCGCCACTAACGTCCCAAAAAAGGACCGTCCACACAAAGTCGTAATCCGGAAATTGCCTCAAGACACCGATATTGAAGATATACAACAGGATCTGTTGGACCAAAATTTTCTAGTTCTCTCAGTCAAACATGTTTAAACAAGATCAAAATACTCATCAGAAGATCCATTTACCGCTGTTTCTGGTCACTCTGGAAGCACTTTCAACATTCAGAAGCTCTACAATCTCGAATATTTCAAGAATCTCGACTGATTTCAAGAAATCTGGTATCTCTCCGACTTCTACATCGTCAGTTCCGGGTCGGCAACCGGAAGTCCAGACATCATCAAATTCAGATACACCAGAAAATTCATCCAGCCATAGGACTACCATCTCTGTACCTGCATCTTTTCAAGACATTGGGCCACGGCTACACTAAACTTTGAAGCAACAAAGGAAACTTACCAGAGGCTTTATTCAGCTTCAGGCTGCCCAAGACATTTCAACATTAATTTTAACATTTATTGAGATCATCATAAACGTACTTCAGTTCAGTAACAATTGGCTGGACTCAGAAATTCTTCATTGAAAGTAGGAGTCAATCAACACCATCTGTGATTCAAGCTACACTCTCATCGGAAGGCAGTTTCACTTTTGACATCTAGACCATCTGAACACCTTGAGCCATCACATATTCTACATACATCTTCGATCCAACGGGGTCGCGACAGTTGTGCCCCAACATCACCGACACGTTTCAAATCACGCCAATCTTCACTTCAAATTGAAGGCATGGGTTCCTCCAAGAGCCCGAAACTTCTGCATTGCATCCGTCATGATCATCCCTCCCTCTCTTCCACGATCATGTTGGATATATACATATGGGCCCTTATGTTGAATTTCCACCTAGGCCCTCTCGGTGCTAGTCCCCCACTGAGATATACATTTTTGTTTCAAAACTCGATGTGCAATAGGAACCGAATGAAACCGCTGGTACGGAGACTGAGAATCACCTTGTATATAGGATTGTATGAATATACAATACATAAAAGATCATGACGTACTTTAAAAAATCCAAACAAAACAAGGCACACCTGGGGCCGGGTCGAAGAAACGGGAAAAGGAACATTAAATTTCAAGTGTTTCTGCTTCTACACCAAATATTTCAATATTTTCAATGATGAAGTTTCTAGAAAATAGTTACCAAAAATGATTCTTCGACATTATTTCTACAATTCAGAGCCCCGTAGGGCCCAAGCTACTCACCTAAGGTGAAAACTAAAATAGAAAACTCAGTATTCAAAATTATCAAAAATTGGAAATTTCGGATTAAATTTAGCAATGTTGGGAATTATTTTTTAAGAAAGTAACCAATCATCCGTAACGATTTTACACATGATAAAATATAGCATGAGACAAATTTTTCAAGTAAATTCGTAAAGTAGTCTCCGAGAAATTGATTTTCGAAAAGAACATCCATTCTTATATTTGATGGCAGTAGATAACCTTGGCAACTTTGAGAGCCTGTAACTCTTTATAGAAATTATTTTGGGAAAAGAAAATAAATCGACTCCCTTTATTTTGCATAATATACCTGTAGAAAAAAAGTATCACAGAGATCTGAGACAGCGAATGGGACATTTTAGGGTTTACACGGATGAATTGAAATGGAAGTGCTCGTATGTTATTTTTGTCTAATATATCCCTAATAGCAATGCAAGCTTGCAGCAGGCTTGCACAAGCTTGCATTTGCAAGGCTGCAGGCTTGACGCAAGCTTGCATTGCAAGGCTGTAGACCTACAGCAAGCCTGCTGCAAGCTTGCCAGTTCCGACTTTGCAAGCTTGGTGCAAGCTTACTATATATACCTAATGTAAGGCTAGCCTTGCTTCATAAGCTTGCTGCAGGCTTACCATCTATACCTAATGTAAGGCTA
>JAGDQP010005215.1:8837-70094 GCA_022664845.1 Lepisma saccharinum
GGTGATTTAGCGTGGATTTTCTGAGTGGGAGGAACGGGTTCGATCCCAGTGCAAGACAACGTTTTCATTTTTTCATTAAGGAAAAACATTCCTCAAGGATGTTAATAATAATTACTAATAAATGTTTCCTTGTACTTTTAAAGGTATTTTGAACATGTTAACGCGATTTGGAATTATATATGCTTCAAGGACATGTAATGCCGAGAGAGCGTAGGCGAACCCATCTGAACTTTGACAGTCCGTGAATTTTTTTATTCTTAAAGATGTAGAAAATAACCAAGTAACATGCTTCTTCGCCCTACAGAAGACCCACTCGATGGAATTTAAATAGTGCATTGCGCATCACAAACAAAGTAAAACTTCCTTTTACTTATTCGGAAATTTAAAATCAAATTACGCCTTTCTCCAAAGATCTTATAATAATATATTTCAAATAAAAATAGAAGAGCAACGAACTACACAGTCCTGCCATCTTGTAACTAAAGTAAAAGAATCCAATAAATTTGGAAACATTAAGGCCCGCGAATTTTACATTTATGCGACTTGTGACATTATTTTACAGAGTTACGTGACGTCAATATATCTTATCAGTATATTGACAGCTTCTACAGATGTCAATGTTGACAGTTATCAAATACTGATAATTGTAATTTATACTAAAGATGATAATGGCCATTACATACATGCAATACCATAGTGGACTGTTAATAAGAAATAAAGCAACCAAAGTCTTATTCAATAATATTAGTTATTTCATATATTTGAATGACAAGAGATGACCGCCATCAGTTTTTTTTTCTTTTGTTTTTACATTTGTAGATACTTTTTCTTTAAAATGTTAGTCTAACCGGTCGAACGTTTAATTCATTTAACGTAAGGAGGATGGCAAAACACACTTTTCTTCTGCGCAAGGATTCTACATATACTACCATGTTCTCTCTTGCACACATGAAAAATTATATACTTTCTTTAATCTTGAATTAGTCCATTCATTGATTTTGTTTTAAAATTATCAAGTTGTTATTTCTTTGGACAAATTATGTTGGATTTTTCTGCAAATTCTATATATATAGAATAGGAGAGTGAATAGGATCGCTGGGGCGAATAGGATCAAAACTCAGGAAAATGTTTTACGATTATCAAATGCATGTATAATCGCTTCAGGTAGCACTGATATTTTAGTTACATTTCTATGATACCAGTAATGACCACTGTGGTGTGATCAAGGTGACAGCCAACCCTGATTTCATAAGCTTGGATCTTGCTATTTATTTTACGAAGTTAAAACGCCAGAAAGTTAAGCCGTGTACGATGGTCCTGGAAGGTAATTCTGCACCATTATTTTATTTGCCCCATAGAAACATAGTGGTGTATAATTTGAGGTGATACATAAAAAATGTTACTTCTGTTGGTGAATCATTGCCTTCTGGTGCTTTTGAGGTCAGAAAACAGGATGAATAGAATCAGTATGCTGAGGACATATAAATGAGACCCCGAGAGGTCGTACATATGCAAAATGCACTAAAAATAATTTATGATGGTCTTTAATGCTATTGCCATTGGTGATTAGGTAGTCATGGCGTTGAATCGCGATAAAATAATGGCTTAAATCAGTAAAACCACACTCTATTACGTGGTACAAAACAGAGAAACTGATTTGTAGTCTGGGCACTTTCAAGGCTGCTTTTTAAGATCTAAGACCGCAAAAGATCATCTTAGTTATCCATATGATTTTCCTGATATTGCAGATAAACCAAAGTTTCTATTTGAACAAGTTATAGGCAAGGGGAGTGACCCAGAGAAACATTGCAGAGGAGTTTTCAAGTTAAGCGTTCATCAAAATGACATAAGATTGTGCTATTATGGTTTCCAAAGTAAAGAACACAGAGAAATGCTGCTGTTTTTTGTTTTTTTCGTCATTAATTTGACACAAATTTCACATAAGTACTATGACATGTTTCAAAGTAGGAAATCGATTGACAAATGTTTATTTTCGAAATTTCAAAGTTATGTAATACATTTGTACTAAGGTTTAGTGTTCGTGTATGTCTCATGATATCATGTCTTTTAAAATACGGATTTGGTGGTCCTATTCAGTCTAGTACCCAGGAAAATTGAATTAAACAGGTGATCCTTTTGACCCAATGTCCGGGGTGAATAAGATCACACAACAAAAAAAAGGAAAGAAAAATGTCAGGATGGTAGTAAAAATTATGGTACTCTTGTCTCGATTTGGTGAATAACAGACAAAGCACGTTCTTTCGCTGTGGTCTTTTACAAAGAGTCAGGTGTTGGGAGCAAGGTCACCAAAGACCAAAAATGTATTAATATTTTGGTCCAATTTATGTTCCCTATCCTACCCTATAATATTTCCTACCCTATTTCTTTATCTTATGTCCCAAACTGCTATTCATTGCATTTCACTTCACGTTTTCGAACTTTTCTATCGAAACTCATCAGCACTTTTGAAACATGAGAAAGTCTGCTTAAGGATAATATAACGCAACAATCTCCAACAAAAGATGGCAGCACTACCTCAGTATATGTCTAATGTATTTTCACTGTTGCACGAAATTTCCTTGCTGCTCCTACAAATTCAAGTCTAGAGAGTTCAAACTTTCAGGGAAGAAAGTTCATAACCAATTCAAGAGCATGATCCATGCCGATTTTTAATTTTCTTTTTTGTTCATTGTTGAAACAACTTCATTCTTATAGCTTTCGATATTCACAACAACAATGATTGTTGGAGTTCGACGCTTTAGATTATCCTTAAAGTTGCAGACAAGTGAGCACGTCCTATTACCAATCGTGGTGGTTACGTGCTCTGAGGAATATGGCTTCTAAGTCTGGTTCTAAATTCAAATACAAACTGAGACATGAATGTTTGTAGTCAGACTTTAACATACTAATTGGGACTTATCAAATGGTATAAATTTATATCATCTACCAAACCAAGCTTTAACTAAATACTAACTTTTCGTTTCTTTATAGAATTTTATCGTTTCGACTTTAGGAAGTCTTCACTGATAAAGCTGTACTTGTGGATTGTCATTTCTTCAGGAATTTGTGTGATGGATTTAGCAGCAGGAATTTGCTATGGCCTTGATTATGGAGAAAATAAGGTAACGTTATGTTTCGGTTTTCCAACAATCCGTTTTATAACTGGTGTTTTGTTTTATAACCCACGGGACGGATTGATAAACCAACAATATCAACATTTCAAATGTATGGTCTTCCTACCAGGTGCGTAAATATTAAACCGGAATTTATGTACAGAAACGAAACAGTGATTGGATGACAATGCTAAGAACTATTTTATTCGAAGTATTGGCCATCGCTAGCGATACATTTCTGCCATCGTTCCGGCAATGTGTGAATGCCAGACCAGAAAAAACTGTGCCTCTTGTGCTGCAAACCAGTCATCAAGCCATTTTCGTAAGATGTGAAGCGCTGGTCAGCAAGTGCGTGTCCCATGGAAGCAAATAAGTGAAAATCGGAAATCACCAAGTCTGGCGAGTAAGCCGCATTCGGAAGGATTTCCCAGTCAAACGTCCCAATCGTTTCCTTGACCGGTTTTGTTGTATGGGAGGGTGCATTATCGTGAAGCACAATCACTTTATGTTGTCTTTGGTCATATTCTGGTCGTTTTTCACACAAAGCTTGATGCAAATCGATCATTTGTTGTCGGTAACGTTGGGTATTAACGGTTTCGCCAGGTTTCAGCAGTTCATAATAGATCACTCCTTTCTGATCACACCAAACATAAAACATTGTCTTCCGTCCATAGCGATTTGGTCTTGCAGTCGATGTCGCCGGTTCTCCTGGAGTTACCCATGCATGATCTTTTACGCTTAGGATTCTCGAAATAAATCCACTTTTCGTCACCAGTCACAATTCGATGGAGAAATTATTTCCTTTTGTACCTGGCGAGCAGAATTTCGCAAGTGGTTTTTCGGTTTTCCCGCTGTCGTTCAGTCAATGCATGTGGAACCCATTTTCCCACCTTCTGAATTTTGCCCATGGCTTTTAAACGTATGGAAACTGCTTCGCGTGTCACATTTAATTGATCCGCGAGTTGTTGTTGCGTTTGAGCGTCATCCTCATCCAACAAAGCTTGCAATTCGCTGTCTGCAAACTTTTTCGGTGGTCTTCCACGTTCTTCGTTTTTCACGTCAAAATCACCACTTTTATTTTTTTAAACCACGCATAGCACTGTGATTTACCAAGAGCATGATCACCGTAAGCTTCGACAAGCATGGGATGCGATTCTGCAGCAGTTTTCTTCAAATGGTAACAAAAAATCAATGCTGTCCGCACATCGTAGTTTGTAGGTACAAATTGCGCCACGTTCAATGCTATTAAACATTACACTATGATATGAAACTTGTCTGGTTGTGAGTTACAAATCGTTATCAGCAGTCAAAACAAGCAAGTGGCGCCAAGGACTCAGTTTTACGGTAACCACAGTGACAGCTAACGCCGTCTATGCACAAATTCCGATTTCATATTTACACACCTGGTACACTTTCAATTTTGAAGTACTGGGGCACTTAATTGATGCAACTATAGGCAGAAAGAATAATCACATGTAAGATCAAAGACTGAACTTGACAAACAGGAACTTGAAACAGCCTTGCACTTGCAGTATGTTTGAAACAAACAGTATACTGTAATCAAGGTTCAAGACATAACAACATCCTTCCATACAGAGAAAATAACTCTTGAAAGGAATGATTAGTTGTCACCGTTGGAACGTTTATTCGAATCGAGAAGTTGTCACCGATTGGATCATTTACTAAGGGAAAATATGTGTCCTGGATTTTATATCGCGTATTATTATACGGCAAGGGAACTGATAAACCTCAAATTGCCCCCTTCTGTCGCTTATAAAAGTCACTCACTAGAAGTTTTTAAAACTTTAAAATCAATGTTATTGGCATTTGGTGTAAACAAAGAACAGAGTAATTTGAAAAAAGTGTATTCATGAAAATACTGAATTGTGTAGACACACAGAAAGGTTGAATATTTAGGTATAGAAATAGCCATAGTAACTAATGGGGGCAATCGACAACTTACAACTCAAGACCTATAGGGTTAGGAAGGAAGGTGAGGCGTTGCTGCAAAGGTCTTTGAGAAATCTTTCCATCGACACATAGACCATCCAAACCGGACTCTTACTGCTGAAGCTTGACGGTAGCGCATGTGCACAGTTCCCCGACTTTGTCTCATTTGTTTCCTCCAAGATCTACTTCAAACTAAGTATGCCGCCCACAACCCAGGGTTACATGCGGTAGTGTTTCTTCCTTGGCTATTCACTAGCATTATCTGTCAGTAATCTCAAGCTCTCTGATTTCCAAAATGAAATCTTGATGTTTAGTATTGCTCCACTTTCCCTTTATAGACCATGTCAAGAATTAGCGAGAAAATATAACTTCACATAATATTCTTTCATTTGAAAAGTTTGCTTCTTTTCATGAGAGTCACTGACCCTTCCAATTTTCAAAATTCCCACATGTACATGGCGTCAGAAAAGTTCGAACTACTTTCCACAACTTGAAGCACGTAAAAGCATAACTTATTTCAGCTTAAGAGGTGACATAGTACTTAAATATGCATTTATGACTAATTACGTTTAACCAAATACCTCGTATGGTGTTTATTTATAACAGGCGAATTTCGGCGTATGAATGTTTCTCTTTCGGATTGACAACAATTTGATATCTGTTCACATCTAGTCCGTATATAATTACGAGACATGGGTAGCATCGTGATACAAAAAAAAATGGTATCTTGGCAAATACTCGATACTTCAGGAGAAAAGTATCTGTATCGAAGTACTCGATACATTTAAGCGGTATCGATAAAAATTATGGTAAACTTTATTTTATATGGGCCAGTCTAGTAACTTTAGGTTTCGGGCCCGTCACGATTCGACCCTTTACCGTAGTTAAACTCCAGAAACATCCATGCCTTTGCCGGGATTCGAATCCGGGAGCATCGAGTCATTGGCGTAACGCCTTAGACCGCACGGCTACCCGGTCGGCTTAAGCTGTATCGAGTATCGATAAAAGATACTGTACATGATATTTCCTACGCAAGTCAGTTCAGACTTACAGAGAGAAGGATCCAAGGAAAGGAAGACGCTTCGTGTTTTGTTCCATTTGAACTATATTTTTCACTAGTATTTAAGCCTATCCACGGCAGGCATCTTCTTAGCTATCATTGACTAGTAGATATGGCCGTCACAACACCAAAATAACACTCCCGCAACGTACCTAGAGTATCAGTTAGACCGCCAATTTTGAGGAAATAGGCCACTTCGCCCGGGAAAGTCGAGTAGGGGTGTCATTTTATTCCATTTTGTGTCCACATTACGAAAATGGGAACCCGAAAATCAATTTTAGTAGCTTTCCAAAATTTTGGTGGAAAATTTTCTTTTGGAAGGGGGAAATAGGTGACGCTGGTGCTCTCCGTAATTAACCGACAGTCATAAATGATACCTCGTTGAAAACCTCATGAAACAGAAATTCGAACGGTGATGTCATTCGTGAACCTATTTTATAGTTATTTCTGAAGACGTTAGATGAATTATCCTGCTGATATTGTTTAGTTCTTGTAGTATTGCTTAAAAGTCATTCATGTATCTACATTCATAAAGCACTGGGTGGAAATATGCACAGTAATTTACTGTTAATAAAAAGGAGTGAAGTGCATGGATATAGGACCAGACAAACAGAGCAAATTAGGATTGATAGGATTAAAACTTCTACTTATGGTACAAATAGTGTTAAATATAATTTAGGTCAAAATTATAATACTTTAGCTAAACACATAAAGACCATAAAATCTACTTTTGGAAACTTTTTACAGATACATAAATTATTTTGTCAAAATATTACTGAGAACTTTTTATAGGTACAGAAAAACCCTTATTGACATCTTTTCAAATTATTGCTTTGCAATTACTTTTAGAACAGTGTTACCATCTAGAGTGTATTGCCCCTTAGTGTGAGCCTACACTCGTTGTTGTATTTTATTACTAATTATGTAATGGTTGTCTGTAATTTTATCATTTTTTTTATCAATCAATCAATAAATAAAAATAATATATTAACAAAATATTTCACAAAAACGAGAAACCTATTCGTATGACAATGTCGAACATCTTTTTATTCTGACAAGGAACAGAGGCCGATTTTGATGAAAATTCGTATGTAGCAACAGTGTCTAGATAAACCTTCACAGCCATAATTATTGGTGCTGCCGTCAACAAATAACGACAAGGGAACCCGAGGAAGATGGAACGTAGAGAGCAAGTAAATCGAATACACAGTACGGAAAACGCCTTTTCTTTCATAAACTGTTAAATATATTGAAAGCAAATGGCTCTTAATGGATACTGGACAGGAGGTGGATGGTATGACGACAATGAACGCCATCTTGAAAGCGGCCGTCTTGACTATGCTTCAAATAATTTTTAAATAGTAAGCGGTCATGTGGTATATCAGTCTGTGCTGGAATGTTCCAAGAAACCCAACAATATAGTCAATTTTGGCATAACTCTAAATCCTGTACGACAAAATTTCACGTGAAATTGACCTTGAGAACGGCACTTTCACCTAACCTTACGCCTTCTTGAAATTGGGATTTCACCTTCCGTTTGTGTATTTAAAACATTTTAGTACACTTCATGTTGTGGTAATAAGGATCATATTTTCCAACATAACGGTATCTGTTATTTAACCGTTTGGTTTTCGTTCCTTCAGTTGTTTCAACAACAACAAAAAATATAAATTTCATCATTCGACTCACACATTCTCCAAATCAATGTCACGTGTCATTTTGTCATATAGGATTAGAGTTATGGGAAATTGACTTCATCGTTGGGGTTCTTGGAACATTCCAGTACAGATTGATATATCACATGACCCACTTACTATTTTATTTAAATTTTGAAACATAGTCAAGATGGACGCTTTCAAGATGGTGGTCATTGTCGTCACACCATCCGCCTCCTGTCCAGTATCCATTAAGAGCCATTTGTTTTCAATATATGCAACAGTTTATAAAAGAAAAGGTGTTTCGGTACTCTGTATTCGATTTAATTGCTCTCTACGTTCCATCTTTCTCGGGTTCACTTGTCGTTACTTGTTGACGATAGCACCTAGAATTTTGGCTGTGAAGGTTTACCTAGGCACTGTAGGCGCACACGAATTTTCATCAAAATCGGGCTCTGACACCTGGCGAGTGTTCCTCGTGAGTTGGGAACGCAGGATGTTCAATAGCTTTTCAAGCATGACAGGATTTACGCCTGACAACACCGGAGTCGCATTACACTGGTAAGCAGGATGGGCGCGGATGAAATTCATCTGTGAAATTTGACAGCAGAAGCACATTTAGCTTTGGTTCTGAGAATACATCATTGCAATTGTATACAACCTGATTGACATAGTTTTTGCTCCGTCAGTACTTATGCCCACTTTGAGATTGCATTATACAAACGTACCGTTTCAACCGGAATAGTCCTTTCCTTTGAATTCCTCTCTCGAGTTTCCTCTGAATGAAGTCGGAAGGCAATAATGTCCCGATCTTTTAACGTTAGTTATTTTAAGGTATATTTCAATAGGGAAATACAATAGCCTGACGGAGTGTCTTAATTCAAATCGTAATGGTTTCACAGGGTTTGTTGAGGGCAGCAGTTTCAACAGTGGAGGACAAAATAAAACAGTGAAGAATGTTACAACAGGGAAGTACAGAAACGATCGGGTTATTTTACTACACTCATGCTTCAGTCTTTAGAGTTCTTAGTATATTAGTGTTAATTAGTTCTAAAATAAGTCCCGATTTCACACTCCGAAAGTACCCTAAAATTCGAAACTGAAAGTTACCATGGTAGCGATATTATGAGCTTAGCAACTCCATAATGTGAAACTTTTTTCTCTCTCTCTCTTCTTGCAGGCTTCATCATCCGCATTCATGATGTCAATGTTTCTTCGTGGTTATACGTTATGGGTAATAAATGTTGCTCTTGTGGTTTATATATCTTATTCAACATGGCACATACGCCGAGATCTAACAGTGGCTAAACCAACAAAGGTAAGAATTTACGTATTTTTTAAACTTAGACCATTGGTTTAATTAATGGAAGCAGTTATTATACCTTCGAGTAAAATGTTACTCAAGATTGGCCTTATGTAACCAAACTTCCAAATGACTGGGTTAATTTATTTATTTAATAAAAGAGGTGGAATACTCGATGTAACTAGGAGGCATCTGTATATAGGAGCCACACGGTCACCTCCCCTACATTTTCTGCGTAGTCTATTGTGCTATCTGGTTGGAAATGTGTTGATCGCGTGCATAATATCAATGCGTAATGTCAATTGGTGGAGAGATAGCTTATTGTCGTTTTGTTTTTGTCATAGTTTTTGCCTTTTAGAAAATCCGTTAACATTTCATATTTCTCCAAGATTATTGCTATTTTTTTGGTTTCTTAAGCTCTTAAAATACTTGAAGAGTGCAGTAAAAGAAGAGGGGATATCTATGAAAGGTGTGAAAGATCTTGTAAAACACATTTTAAAGTCTAACTAAATCCCCACGTATTTAATATTTTAAAACCGCTAAACTTGTGAATTATTTGCGCTTTTGGATTGAAACTTTCCTAGCAGTTAGCTGACATTGTGTAAGAGTTGTTACGAGTGCAACCTCATTTCTTTTAATGGACATTTAACATCTTTTCCTCAACTCTTCACTTACGATAAACAATTGTTTTGTCTTACACGTATTAGAATCCTTTGTGTGTGGATAGAAAAGCCAACCAGTTCATTTATCTGAGGTGAACATCTTGGAGTAATCTTGTTCTTATATTCTGAAGCATCTCGGTTGTAAAATAATAAATAATTTATTAAGTTATTAAATTAATTTAGAGATTAACTTCAAAAGCAAAAAGAAAGAGTTTGTCTTAGACCTGCCGCGCACTAGGCGACTTGGTCGCGCGACCATCTCGCAGTTCATTTTTGTGCAGGTGACTTGTGGTCGTTCGATTTATACCTAAGGCCATCTGTTTCTCGTTCATTCTGTTACCAGTGTTGGCAGACGAAATGGTTAGCACCACAGACGCGTTATGGGTCACACATTTTTTCACCGATCTCATTCCATGCCTTCAGTTCCATCTCTCTCTCTATTTCAACGAGATAGAGCAGTCGGTAGAGTGCTCAGCTTCTACTCGGGAGAACACGGGGTCGATTCCAGCTGCCGACCATCGTGACTGATCTTTCCCTGGTTTTTCTCAGTCACACCAGGTAAATGCTGGGATAGTTTCTTGAATAAATACAGGTCTGATTTCTTCCAAAATTTAGGCATTGTACTTATTTTTGTTAATGTATCCAGTAGTTGGGAAATAGCCGGATGGTTAACTAACGTAAAGGGGTACACACGTACTAGGCAATAGCAAATTCGATGAGTTTCCTACTTCTCAGGTTCAGTCATAGGAGTTTTGCTGAAAATGAAAAGATTAGTTCGAGCTATAACTCAAAAGTGTGTATGTGATTTACCCTCTTAGAATAGAGGAGGAAATTATGTAAAGTTATCTATGAATTTGAATTTAACGTTTAAGGCCTCTAGGTCATTTTTAGCTCAGACCGAAGGTTAGGTATGACAACAAAGCAAAACACTCGGAGTGAAAAGAATAAAATACAATTAAATCGATACAAACTTTATTAAAGATGTATAAAAGAACAAAATGAACTCAATGTAAACTATGGGTTCAGCCCCAGTGCCCGACATTCCCGACTGAGTTTTTTTCCAGGGATTTTCCTCAGTCACACCAGGCAAATTCCGAGATGGTACCTCCAACTTAGGCTCTGGCCAACACCTTCCCGCATCCTTTCCCTTCCCATATTGAAGCCTGAGGTTTAGATACTTAAAGGCCATAAATAAAATTCAATTTCGATATATAAACTAAATATCAGGTAGACATGTGGCCAAATAAACAACAAAACTATCCCACCGCGAAATGTTGCGTGACGTCACAATAAGTTAATAACATAATCACTCCTACTTATTTTCCACAAGTAGTCCTTATTCCATTTCTATTACAAATCTTTCCGTGTCAAACATGCTTAGGCCTATATTCCCACAACTAGCAGTCGGATCAACTGCAATTTGGCTCCTGGCTACTGTTTCCTTTCTTCCCAGTATCTAAGAATTTGTTTCCTAAGGCTATAACTGAAACTACATTAGAAAATTTCTCCTCCCACCTCCACAAAATATAGTAATTTGCGAAAATTGAGGCTTATGCGCGAACAAACGTCTAAGTGACAAATTGGGTGAACATGGCGTGATTTACAAAACAAATGTCTCTTGTGTGTCCTTGAAATGTATCTGTACTTGGTTTGAGCATATTGCAACAAATAGCCACGGTATCCAGAAATTTCTGAAGCGAAATGTGCTAAAAAAAACGTTGAACAAAAGTCTATGTAACATCTTCTTCCCGCAAGCTAGGGATGGGCAAAAAATAGCGAAGCAACTACTTTTTAGTGCTACTTTGGTGAAAATCACTATCACTGCTACTAGTGATGAAATGTAGCAAACTCCTACTGCTATTTTTCTCCAAACCTCGCGAAGAGTATTAACAACAGCACACCGATGAAAAGAAGCAGGTGCAAGCTGTTACTTCATTTTTATTTTTAGGAGTCATTCTGGGAGGAATTAGCGGCAGCGTAACCCCACATGATTTACTCATGGCAGAGTGATGAAGCAGTTCTCCATAAAGACCATTGACAAGCCTCCGCTAGCATGTGCCCGCTTAGCGATGTGGCTACTGCATCGGATTGCTAATCCGGTAACCCGGGTTCGATTCTCGGCGAGGTGATGTTATTCTTGCAAATAAAAACTTTTTTATATACATATACGCATTTAAAATTATATACAGTTCACCAACTCTTGGTTAAGTTAGGTTAGGTTAAGTGAATTCAGGTTCAGTGTTTTTCTTATCGGCCACGCGATTCATTCTAATTCATGACAACGGTAACAGTTGGTCTGGTGTTGAATTCTGAGACGATACGTTCTATCCGGAACGAGTCGTCATTTCCTTTGTCTGTCCATTACCAGCAGAAACAAACAGGACAGTACTTTCCTAATGTCTCGTTTCATTACTCCATATAATAATATTTTGTGTGCTGCGGTAACATCGCGACCGTGGATTGGCAATGTTTCTGAAGTCCGAAGCTCAGTGGTATAGCGTTGGCTTCGCATTCACGAGATCGTAGGTTCAATGTTAGCGACCGAAAGTCCTGACTGAATTTTTCAAGGGGTTTCCTGTCACACCAGGACAATGTCGGATGATACCTTCAACATACCCTTGCTGACACCTTCCCGCATCTTCTCCCCTTCCCTATCTCGGCACGAGTCTTAGATACCTGAAGGTCATAAATAAAATATTCAATTTTGAAGCCCGAGGCCGAAGTTTCCCAGGGTCTGCTTCATATTCACCAGGAGTATGCCGCGATGTTACGCAGTGTTCGATTTGTAGCAGAGCATGGTTGGGAATTCCCCCTTTCGTCCCAAATCTTCCCTGGCTCTGTTGACAGACATCTAGTCTGGTATATGGAAGATCCCAAAATACCGTATAATACATCTTACTAATTCTTGTCCCTCTCTGGAAATTGTGCAAATCAAACACTGATGTTACGGTAAACAAGCCTCTGCCTGATACTTTCCTTATCTTCTACCTAACTTATCCCGACCTGAGCCAAAGATGCCGAAAGTTCGTAAATAAATTTAATCCGAAGCAATTATTACGTATTACGTGTTTTTATTAGTCTGTTCGTTTGTACTGTCAGATACGTTTGTACTAGTTCCCATTTATAGTCGAAGGAATTTCAACTAACTATTAACTTCTAATCATATTTGTGCTAATTATTCACAAAGAGAATATGTAACCGAATCTCTAACAGCTGCGATAATTACATAGAATAGTTTTCCGACAGTTATAATATGAACAAGTCTAGCAAGTCCTAACGGCAGTCTATCACTCTACTATTCAGATAACAAGCTATAGAAAATTAAGTTAATCTAAAATAGTGCTTTTACACTGTTTTTTACGTTGGGAACAAATAACTACCATTTAGAAAGGGTTTTCCTAAACTGCTATTTTAACATATATTTTAAAATAGCAGTTACGACTATCACTGCTACGAAAAAGTATCCGTTTTAAACAATGTGTTGGATTGATGGAACAACAGTCTAAGTGGCATACATTCAGCGCCACACCACTCTGCGGAGAAGTTTCAACTTCTTTCCCGTTTTTCTCCATACAGCAAATTTGTTACTTAGACGTTTGTTCGCGCATAAGCAATTGACAGGTGTCACTTCTCGAAATTTCGTTCTTCTGTGGTTGAAATAAACGCATAAAAATTGCTTTCATTGTTCCTGCCTGCAACGATCCACAACCAAAGATAAAAATATTGACGGATGGATGCATCCAGGCAATATCAGACAATATATATCAGACGGACTTTGTTATCTGAGGTAAAAGATTGTTCTCAGCTATGGTATGATTCATGAATCACTTAAAAATGGAATGAGAGAAACAAAAGATATTTGCTACTCGGTATTGATCAAACGTACTTTATGGGAATTTCTAAACCATCTTTTAAACAAACATAACTATACCCCTGACTTTTTCTTCCTTGCTCAGCTCCTCATATGTCATGGCAAATGAAATTGGCAATGAAAATAACTGTCAAATCTGTTCAAAATCGCGCGACTAAGTCACCTAGTGTGCGGTGATTTTTAAAAATATATAGAAAGCTATTTTCGCTCCTCCTCCCAAGTCGCATTCAGAAATGATTCTCTCTGCGATCAAATCGTTTCGCTGCGACCAAGTCGCCTAGTATGCCGTTCTTCATAAGAAAGCATGGTTAGGTAAAGGAATTGGATATCTCCTGTATTATCTATAATCTAAGGGACTTGTGTTAAACAGATATTGCATGTTCGAAAATAAAATTTAAAATAAAGTTTACATTAATCAAGTCACTGAAACTGACTTTTAAATTATCGTGTATAATAGTACCGATGTGAAGTTTTAAAAATTCCTCAGCTTACCCGTCTCCATGCAATTTTGAACACTGCTTAAATTCTCAGAATTAAAAATCAAGGAGGAGAAAACATGAAGAAAGATTTGAGTCCAGTGAGGAAATTGGCAATACTGTAATGAATGATCCTGGCAATGCGGAAAAAATCATTTGTTATGAAACGTATCTACAGTCAGGTGAAATTGAAAGTTGGGTTCAATGCAGCACTTGTCAAAAGGGGGCACACCAGACTTGTATCACACTAAAACATATCACACTCATGCGTACGTTTGTGACTTTGTTTAAAATGAAACAACAGCGTGAATTAGTTCATTATACCTATAACATTTTTTAAATAAGCAACATTTTCAACATTTTACCTGGTGTAGTGTGTTCACAGTTTGCAACGCTGTGTTCTGTGCATATTGTATAATGTTTATCATCATTAGTAGACACCAAATATCGCATAAACTATTTGCAAAAGAAATAAACTTTATACCAGGGTGGCAACACTGACAACCCGACTATCAAAATTTACTACCTTATCCTGCCCTCCGTTAATAAAGGTTTATACAACAAGATGTAGAGTTAGGTGTATAAGCAAGGATGGATTAAGTACAATAGTTACATCCATTCGAGGGTTTACACACATAGGGCCGAAAACTTTCATCTACTTTACAGTCAGAGAGGGCGTATCTTAAGTATTCATGATCGACATCTTAGAGACAAGGAGGCGTAAACTTTCCTTCCCTTTAAGAGTCAGGGTGACATAAGTGCAAAACGTATGTTCAGAAACTGAGGAAAAGTGGTTTATGCCCTTCTTTCTACCTTACATGACACTCAACAAAGTGGTGTAATCAAAATTCGTGCATATTCAAAATACGTTCTTGTGACTAAAGGACAGAAAAGTTTACGTTCCTCTGCCTCTAAGCCCACGCATTACAATAGCAAAATTGATTTCTTCAAGATCCTTAAAATTCATATTAAATTTACATTGGTTAACATTAAATAATTGAATTGTTGACTCAAACAACGTTATAACCAACAAAAAATCATTTTATTGGAAACAGAAGACATGTTACAGCATTTTTATCGCAAGAGCAAAATTCTACCATATCCCAATAGGCCAACGCCCGACTCGATGTGTGAGACCCACCAAACAGTTGGCTGGAAGGTGGGTGGATGGTGGGCATACCATAAATCGCCATTTAAATGGGTGTCAAAAGTAGGGCACCGTGGAGGGGGAAAAACATGTCCAACATTGGACCTTTAGCGCAAGGATGATATATAAGAGTTGGACCAATGGCTCAATGCCACCCCTGTGGTACCCACCATCTGTATTTCCCCCATAAAGGTAACTCACGTTTGTTGGTCAATTATGGTGCACAGTCCTGCATTACAAATATTGCAAGGTAATTTAAGTAAAATCACGTTAATATCATGTGCGTGCTTCAAATACTCTTAATAAAGAATTCGCTTCTACGTACCCCCTTAACTTAGCGCTAGAGCGTTGGATCGATGGCCGACAGACCGAAGTTCCATTCCCGTTCGAGTCAATATTTTTCATAAGTTTATTACATTATTTTATTACTACTTATGAACAAATTATTCCTCTTTGCATTTTCTACACGCTTTATGAACATTCAGTTTCGGTGGGTGATGCGTTTTAATGCTAAGGACAAAGATAAAAGTAGGTGTAATCTATTTTGTGTTGAAGTTTTCGTCAAGAAGATATTATGGCAACTGTACCAAAGTGTTGGATGGATTCTGGACAAGTGTTTGCAAATACAGAATCTATGCTATTAGTATTCATAATTAGTACCAGAGAACAATCAACGAAGCGTCTTCATAGCTCTCACACAATATCATAGCTCTAACACAAAAGGAATAATAAAATATTACTTACTCACAAGATGACCCCATGACGTAGTCGTTAGAATCACAGACTACAAATAGGAATATTCCAAATTCCGCTGCAGATAGTTGAAAATTTTACAAACTAATTAATATTAATCATGAAGGTCATGGACGAAGTCTGACTAAATATGTATACCAATAAACCTTCCGTCAAGAAGGCCAATGGTTTATTTTGACCACATGAAAATTTGCTGTTTTGGCGGCTTCACGACGGTCCCATGGTAGAACCTTTGGCACAGAGGAAGGAGAGAAGTTGATGTAGATGTTGTAAATGCGGTATCGTGGTGGGAGGCGCCATCTCTCTACCAGAAGGCCGATAAAGATATTTGCGCAAAAATCGCCATGGTCTTACCGCGGTTGACCACCAGCCGGCCACTTTTTCCCATGTGGTGGGCAATCGTCGGACCACCCGCAATTTGCTCATGGGGTACTTCCAGCACACATTTCACAGTACACAAATAGCTGCCATCTCCTGAATAAATCGAAAACATACTTCTATGATATGATATGTACTCGAAAAGAAACGCTGTTCCTCCATCACATTACTGATAACAAAATTATGGATTACGGCGTTGTTCGTGTGAGAGATTCAGTTGTGAACGTAATTGGTTAGTTCATGGATGACACTTAAGATATTATGGCTAAATCGTCTCTTACAGTATTTATTTGAGTGAGTCCTAATCTCGTACCTCGCCAAATGTTCATCATATTAGGAAGTGATTTTCATATGAAAATTTAGTGAATCGTTAATCTGTGTGATGTAGTTACTGATTATTTTATGTACAACTTCTTTTTAAAGGATTGGGAAACGCAATCATCGTTGTTTCAACCACCTCCATATCGCCCATCATATCTGATGTCAAGTTCACCCAGCGCGGAGAGAAGAGGAAACGATAACCACTCTTATGCCAGGTAGGAGTTCGTTCAAATTCCGAACAGTTAACAACAGTTAAACTGCTCACAAGTTGAACATTTGTACTAAGTATTAAATCCTTTTTCTAAAACAGGGTGCACAAAAACTCACGTAAAGTGGTGGTGCGGAGGGGTTTCAAATGGCCGTAGAATTGCAACAAAACATGATCGAAAAACACAAGTCAGACACCAAAGCAAAAAGAAACTCTAAGACATGATGTTCCTCTGACAGCTTTGCATGTACCCAGCATTTGTCGACATTTGGTCGGCGATGATCGGGCCAACGTCGGCAGGCGAGTGCTGGGCGGAGTTACGTCTCTATGCCGGCAAGTTGGGGGACCGACGGTGGTCCGGAAGACGGCCCCACGACGAAACGCCACTTATGGGACGCGCCGACCTTCCCCAAACTACTAGTTGTTCGTGCCGCGCGCTGTCGGGGACGGCATTTGGCTTGCTGGGAAGGCTGTAAATATCCGGATAGTTTAGTAAACGATTAATGAAGCTATTAGGATATCCGAAATCCGGAGAATAGTTAGTCGAATAATTATCCGGATATCAAATACTTGAAAACGATGATTTAAGGTTAGAGCAAGTGATATGATCTGGGAGACAACTGGGTCAAAGCCTAGCTTGAAAATGCTTTTCCGTCATTAGCCTGGCGTGATAGAAAACCTTCAGACTTCTGGACTCCGACCATGACGTTCATAATACGAAATAGATGTTGTTTATGTTCTTTACCCCCTAGCTACTTCCTGCGCAACTTACGCTACAAAGAAAATCTTAAGAATTAGTCTTTTGTACCTATTTCATGTGTATGCTGCTGCTTGTTATGGCTGTTTGAAACTCCACCACACCAGTATTTTATGGACACACTGCTTTTTAGAGTTTGTTTTAGTTTAGTTGAACGTTGTCAGGTCACTGCTGCCGTCATATATTTCATTCCTTGGTGCATTTTATTAGTAATAATGTAGAGTTAGATACTGTAGAATAGATATCCTGTCAATTACTTTTCTACATCACATTCCTTGGAAGATATGCTCTCCTAAAAACTGTGACGACCTTGTGTCATCAAGACTGGTACAATAAAACAAAACAAATAATTACTCATAGAAATAAAGATTCTTCTAGTTGTATTTTAATATTTACATGTGTTTATTTGTATTTCATAACTACCAGAAGAATTATATGGTATATCATTTCTTAAGATATAGTTTCTTTACTAAAAGCGCACTTCCGCAACTGAGTGTCATCGTCTACCGAGTATCATTTTGAGAAATTATTACGAAATGGAATTCTGTTATATAAGGGAAGAGAATTGCGTGTATGATGTACAGTTCTCAGTTCACTTTCGGCCAGATTCTCTTTTTGTGTATATATATTATTTAAGTAGTTAAAACATATTGTATAAGTCTTTTAGAATCTTTATTGAAACAATAAAAAAGCTAATTACTCAGTCATGTCTGTTGTGTTCCATTTCTCTATTACAGCGTTCTTAATTCACACACATAACGTAAATTAACAGAGCTCACGCTTGTTTCATACGGACATAGTAGCTATACCACTTCATGATCTGTAAGTGGAATGCACTTCAGCAAATAAAAGAAAAGGAATAATCAACATCTCATTGGTTAATTAATGATGGTCCTATGAATGCATTAGTGAAAGTTTAAAGTAAATACCTATGTAAGTGGAACGAAACTGGGATCATGCGAATGTATTATTATTTTTTCAGAATTTCATCTCTTCTAAAGAAGTCATTGTTAAAATGTTTTCAGATCGCTGTTGACACAAGAAACGATTTGTACGTGGTAGCATGATAATAGCATGGTCTATTTATTTGCCTTTTATCAAGTCATGTGAAAGCCTCTACTTGAATAGCTATTTTTCTCTTATTGTAGTTTGGTTCTCTAACAGTTTAATGCATTCTTTCGAAATGCATTTGTCTCAAGATAAAAAGAAAAAGAATCAAACAAACAATGTAATAAAATCCATGACATGAACCAAGGCCACCCAGATAAAGGCCTAATAGTTAAATATGACGTCACCAACTAAACCTTTTTCTGATATGAGTTGGCGTTATGTCTGTCAAAACTAAAGTAAACGTGCACTATATCGAGTTCTAAATACTCAGACATGAAATTGTACATAGGACAATCACATTATAAAATAGAGTTTTTAAAAGATGCTGTGTTTGAAAGTGTGATGTCATACACGTCCGTACAGTTTTGCTGTTTTTAAAAAATAATATAGGAAGTGTACAGATATCCTGTATGTGTGAATTAACTCTAGAAATAACTCTAACCGTGCAAATATTCTAGCTTCTAACTTCAACCTCTGTCTCTAGATTCGTCTCTGTTTCTGACATTGTCCTGAAACGGTGGATGAGTGATGTAATGTCTTTACCTTTCTGGTTCTAAGAAGGGAATAAAGGTTTCATCCATTGTTATCAATCACAGACTCCAACAATTGCCCTTTGGTAGCACATTTCCTTCTGATAAGACTACTGGAAATTGCCATGCTGGAGGCTTTCTTCTTTTCATCCAGTTGTCGAGGAACCCAACGTAAACTGATCTTAGATAATCAATTGTTCTGTCTAAATTCTTTCGGCAGTGCCGAAGAGAATTCTGTGTGGTTAAAGATGTTATTAACACTTAGCCTTCTGTCCTTCACAAAAAAGACATCAACACGAATGATGTTTTCTGCAGTAGACAATGGTACTTCCAGATCTTAGCAAATCTTCAGTTGATTCCCGTCCAACAGTAAAATCAGGTACCAAATTCCTAACAGTACTGTCAGCAATGGTATTGAGCTCACAAACATCCCTCAACGATCATGAATATTGACGGTTATTTCACCACGTATAGATAAAAACCTTCTCACTTCACGTTGCTTCTCTATGGTGAAATTAATTGTTTCAGACCAGTGCGAAAAAGCTTTTCTTCACAGCCGTTATAACTGTACTTTTATCACCTTTCCAACATGAAAGGTTCCTGGTCGTCCTGTTCGTTTTCAACCTTTAACCACCATGCGCCGCTCATTTGCTTAGTATTCGAGTGATCGTGGGTTCAATCCCAACGGCCGACCACCCTGACTGATGTTTTTACAGGGTTTTTCCTCAGTCACGCCAGGCAAATGTCGGGATGGTATCTTCAACTTAGGTCCTGGCCGCCGACATCTTTCCGTATATTTTCCCTTTCCCTATCTCGGTCTGAGCCTTAGATGCCTAAAGGCCATAAATATAATTAAATTCAACATTTAACCGGAAGTATCGAAGAGTTTCATTACTTTCGCTATTACTCATTAAGCTAGAATAAGTTAAATTTAATAAAAAAAAATAATCCTGTATTCACGAGACAATCTCAGTTTTAAATTAGTAAATAGTTTAGCCCATTGAGGCTACTCGTTTTATCAGAAAGTAATAAGATTCAACCTGCCACCCTTAGCTTAGAAATAACATAGTTCAAATTCAAACAATGATTTCACAAGATATCGGATATAGAGAGAGCAAAAGAATATATGGATAGACTTCGCAGAAAGCAAAATCTACCAATAATGCACGAGCAGCTGAACAGAATTGAGCAATGTACGAGAGTACTTCAATAACTGAAGAGACAAATGGCTGTAATGTCAACATGGTTTATCACATGAATCTCAGCATATACTCATTTCTTGACATAATCCCCTGCTACAGTAATACGCTTGTCCATTGCTCTACTAGTTGTTTTAATACCGGCAGTAAATAATTCTTTGGCCTAGTGTTTAGCCAGATTTGCACACTGATTCTCACTCTCTATCTTTCCTACGAAGCTTGATGCTACATAATGACCCCTTGACGGGTCCAAACCTGAAATCTGGACTGTCCGGTGAATCCGGCAGAACATCTCAGCGCAATAGTCTCAATTGTTAATTGAGCAGAATGTGGGCGAGCATTGTCGTGGAGAAGGAGTATTCCTTGTCTGTGTAAACCACATCGTTTCGTTTCAGGATCCCAGGCTTTAGTTTTTCACTATAGTACTCATTAGTTATAGTACGCTGTTCTTAAAAACAATGCCAAAAATGTGGTCTTTTGGCATCCCAAAACTCGTTAGCAACACTGCCGGCGTAACCTCAATTCATCATCCCGCACGTTCCAAGTCGGAAGCCCTTGTTCAACAACTCTTGAACAGACCAACCCATTTGTAAAAGTTCACAAGATTTTATTCAACTTCTTCCGTATTGCTTGAGCATCCGGTGTAAATTTTAGATGCTTTTGGCCCCTCAGACACTAGAAATCTTATCATCGAATGCTATTCCTCCAAAGGGGAGATTTCCAGCGGACTTCCCATCCTTCAATCAGTGATGCAAATTGTATACCGGAAACAGATACCAAACAGTTATTATACATAGGTGGCAACAACGACAGGTTATTATAGAAAGATAATAATGCCTCTCCTCCAAATTAAGTCGTAAGTTAAGAATTGAAATTTCCCCCTTGGAGGAATCTTTTATGTCACACTTAATTTTATATAACTACAAGCCTGCTTGTTCCTAACACTGTCAATTGTTTCGAACACTTTTCAAAGGAAATGTTTCAAAGAAAAACTCCATTAAATGTCTAAAATTCAGTGTTCTTAGTTTCCGCTAAAAGAACATCTTACAGGTAGTAACGATGTATGACTTCCTTATTACATATATTGAGCACAGACACTTTGAGTCAAGTTAATGTAACCTAAGCTAATTTGTTAAAACAGACGAGCAGTACAATATTCGAAAAATTCGTAAAATTAGACAAATAAAATCATCAACTGTGTGAACTACATGTATTTTTATTTTAAACTGAAACAGATCCCTCAAGTCTATGCGCCTATACTTTACAGTACTTATTAAGTGTATTTGTGTAAGTCTATTTATACCTTTATTCTTCTAGAGATGATGTACCTGTGCCTTCAAGAACACTTTCTTCGTATCAGTCACAACGACCCGCTGATGTCACACCCTGGGCACATGATGATATGGTAGACGTAGCACTACGACGAACAACTCCCTGGGAACCATCCTCTCGAACACAGACTGCATATGAACACTCCCCACGAACGAATCCTCACGACTCTGAGTTCAGCCCCAGCAGTAGACAACAACCGTTATCTTCCACATCATCATTTGGTCGACCATATTCTTCCGCATTACCTGAAAGATCCTCGTCTCCCAGTAACAACAACAACATTAATATTCCTCGCCCAGATTACACGCCACCGAATGAGCCAAAACGAAAGAAGAACGCTCCTCAGCCAGTAGCTATGACTCACCAAGGCGTTAACAACAACTGGAATCGAAGAGGTCAAATGTATGAAACAGATTTCGCCTCACCAGGAAAGCCTCCAGCGCCTTCACCACCCACGCGTAAGTAGGCAGATGTGGTAATTATTTTATGATTGTTTTACCAAATAGACAGAACAAAGGAATATTCAAAGGGTCAAGCCTAGATAACAGGTAAGTAGATCAGTATACATACGTAAGAAAGCAATCATCACACGTACAATGGATTAATAAAACCAGAGCATCCATGTAAGTAAACAAGCATCACCTGCATGCAAGTAAACTAATACTCAACATCTGCACGTAAGAAACCAAACCTTAAAATAAGAAAAACAAAAAATGAAAGAGCCATACAATGTAGTCAATCATACAAGTAAATAGGAAAATGATCAACATTCACAAGCAAGTAAACAATCAGTACTTAGTATAAGTACAGGTAAACAAAATAGGTATTATTTGTTTTAATTAACTAAAAAGAAGAAAGGCGCTGAGTCATAGCCTCGCACACAAAAATCCTGCATAAGTAATCTCGTGTAGCCGAAATCTCGAAAGATCAGGATCTGAAACATATAAGAGTCAGGGTTTCTAATCAATATTTGATAAAAGCTAACCTTTAATGAAATGAATTTCCACTTTCTGAGTCAATAGAGATGTCAGTCATTATTTGAGAAGAATTCCAATATTTGTTGCATGTGTGGGAGTTTCAACAACCAGACGCCTTCCTTCATTTTCAGCCAACGATTTTGTGCATATCCAACAGTTCGTGCAAGTGATGTGTGATGATTTTGCGTTTAATTTTTGTTAGTTATCCTTATTGGTGTTTGTTCCTTTCAAAATGATGTTGTAGAGCTGTATACAAAACTCTCCTGGAGTCACATTATTTCGGCAGAAAATTATAGCTTCATTTACTCGTATGTCTGGAACAGGCATTGAAAGAAACAATACGTTCAACAGAAAACTGTATTAGAACGACGCACAGAATGCAGTAGAATATCTGAACAGCTCCTTCAATATGATCGTTGCTATAAACCATCAGTCAATATGGAAAACCTTTAAATTTCTTAAGAAACAACAAACACTTAATAATTTGTGTATAGAACAAAATTCGCGTGTGGATACTCGAAGTCACAAGAAGAACAACTTGGATATAACCTCTTGAATCGTAAGACATGCGACCAATTAACAGTTTAAAACATATTTCTCATTTTCTTCGGAGCGATAATTACAACTCCCACTTCAAATGAAGGAGACTTTCTTGTTCGAAATTCTTAAAGATTTGAGAGAAGCAGTTCTTTTACTATTTTAATATGTAGTTTCTAGTATATAATACAAGAAATTGTGAGAGTAAAGTCCCGAAATTTGAGAAAGACAGTTTTCAATTGCATAGTAGGATGTAATGTAATTTCTAGAAGTGTTAAATTCGACAACTACATGATTGTATGAATATTATAAGATACAACAACTATTTATATTTATAAAAGAATGTTCCATTTTAGATTCTGCAAATCCGGAAATATTCTACTTCTAAAGTTAATGTTGAAAGAATGCTACCTTTGTGTGAAAATGGGGTATAATGTGAAAGTTGATAGCCTGATATGCAAGAATTTTACTTTGCCAGGTTTTCACCTTGGAAGATGTTGGTTCTGCGAAATATTTTTCTTCTATAGAATTTACTGTTAGGCTACCATCGTGCGAGATTATTTTTATAGTATTTACGCGAGATTTCGTACTGCTAGATTTTGACCTCGAACCTCCTAAATTAGCTGATGAACCAAATTTTTGTTCCTTGTTCGTTCCAAAGGTTCGTGGGTAAAGTGAACCGATTGTGATTTGTTAATGCCTGACATTAGATTGAGATTGCGTCTAAAGACGGAATCTACAATTGAAACTAAATTACGAACCACTACGTTCAACATGTTCCACCGAGAATCGAACCTGGACCCTGTTATTATAAGACGAGGAGCGATATAATCATCCTTTTAAACGAGCCTCTTGAAGGAAAGGTGTTATGATTTCTAGCTACTGGAATGCAACAAAAGATGACCGCATGTAAACTGCAATATGCCTCTATCCCAGTTTTCTCCCTGATATGAAATCTAAAATTTCCCATTACACATCACACAAATTAAAAAGCAATCCCTAAAATAATTCTATTATCCTTTCACCTCCTTAAAAGCCTCGCTTGACCTGACAAGGTAAATTCCACATTTCTGATTAACCTAGCCCAAACGTATCTGCACCCCTTTACACGCTTTTCAGGAGGCATTTCCTGAATTACTGGAACCAAGCAAATACTGTATGATTCCGATTTTCAATAAAAGAAAAGAGAAGAAAAAAATGATGTGCTAATTCATGTAGACCTAAATTTCTTCTTTCTGCTTCTTGGTTGAAGTGGTGAAAGGATTATCACAAACAGGATTCAGAAACATGTTCTTGTGTACTTGTCTCCTTCCCAGCATGCCTCTTTGCTGCTTCATCATGCCTTGTTAAACCAAATCACCTATGCTACTACTGTCTTAAGCCATGGGTGTTTTAGCAAGTAGGCAGGAACTTCATGTCAAACTTCTAGAATTGTCCGAAACACATAAAATACTCGGTCATAAACTTCTTATACATATGCTTGCCTCCAGATTTAGTTTACATGGACCTCCTCTTCAGTTTCTAAAATCATACTTAACTGACAGAAATCATCAGTCTACATTGATGACTGTTGTGAAAACAGATAAATCATGCTCTATACTTGTCTACACTGATGACTGTATAATTTGAAGACGCTAAATTTATAGAAGACGCTTTCTTCCTTTAAACCATCATAGATTCAGTATAAATGTGACGTAATAATTGAATACTGAAAGTCAATAAGTCTCAAAAACTGCTGAAATGTGCTTCTCAATTGAAAATAGTAATACAAAATGCACACACACGTTATCCGCATTACCTTGGATAGAGCAATACAAGGATCAAAGCTTGATATTTGTTGAAATCTTTAGTTTTACTCCGCACATTCAATACTTGTAACTTGTAAAGCGCTCAAATTTCTTGGTGTTCTCTACAGATTCATGGACAAGGATTCCTTAGCTTTTCGATCATATTTTCTCTCTTATTTACTTCCTATTATTGAATACGGTTCACCAATTTGATATTGGTTTTTGAAACTAACTTATCTAAGTCCAGTCCATTTCTTTCATTACTTTAAAAAAATCATTATTTTAAATCTTTATAAGATAATGCAGTATCCACTCAAGACCAACGTCTTATTCCTCTTTTCAACATAAGAATAGCCAGACAAAATGTTTCAAGAAATATTATTTGAACCTCGAAAGACCGAGATTGAGTTTGGTTCATTGATCACTTGATACAGATTGTCATAATCTTATAAATCTCTTTCGTTACCGCAATATGTATGCTTCGGCAGTAGAAATTTTCTAAAGGTTCTAGAAAGAACTTTGAGGTGAAAAATAACCTAAAATTTATTGAGTGTGATACTATTGTTTTGTTGCTGTTATGGTCGTTATATTATTTTGTTACAAGAAATTGGTAAAATGGCGTTATTGCTTCCATGCTAATTGTATCAATCATAAATATAAAAATGTTATGGTGTCTTACAGTCAAGAAGAAACTGTAGTATCACTTATTTTCAGCAAAAGGTTCGTCTAAACTGATGGAATATTATGCGCTTAAAGAAACACAGAAAACTGAGGAATCGTAGGAGTCTTAACTCAGTAGCCATGCCATATATGTCTAGTGTATCTGTATACAATATATAAAATGTAAAATAAATAGACAAATCAAACGCCGACCAGATAGCCGCGTAGTCTAAGGTGTTCGAATTGCGCCTGAGGCATAGATGTTTGTGGATTTTAACTAGGTGTATAGGCCAAATTGTGATTGGCTGAAGTCAAACTGGCGCATACAAAATAAGATTTACTAAAGTAAAATCAAACATTTCTACCTTTTCTTTCAGGGTACTATGAGCCATTAAAATACTGAGAGGTTCATTGAACGATGAAGAAGAAAGACTGGATTTACCTGCAACGCCCACCAAAGACTATTACCTGCAATCTAAAATCACAGTGGCAGTATGAATATTTTTACAGTTGTTGTGTGAAAAGTTTGTAAAATATTTGTGTAAAAACAAGCAAAAACTTGTAAATTCACACACCTTTTTAAAAAAGGAGGAAAGTATATTTTTCTTTAATTAACTAATTGCGATGTGATACTATGATTCTTGTTGATAAGAGAGTAGGAACAAAATACAAGATAAGATAGAAATATGTTTGATTACGAGAAAGATGTTGCGTAGCTGTCTACCATTGTTAAATATTCTCACGGTGTTTTGAGTTGTTTTCCCACGAGAAAAGCAATGAAGACTTCGAAGTCAAGAAGGATGTGTAACGTTATATCAGTTAAAAATTATAAAGTAACACTTTCTGCTAGTCGACTATAAATGTAATATTGTAGAGTATTCTACTTAAACTATCTTTGAAACAAAACAGATTACATTAGCTTTAATTATCAAGGCTTTATTTTTTTTTAAATGAAATCTAACATATGTTTTCTACAAGGTTAAGTTGTATATATTTATTGTTGGAAAATATGTATTTAATAATTTCTAGTCGTGTAACTTAATAAATTATATGCTGGTCATTCGAATATTGGATCAACAATTCTTTTAATTTATATTTATTGAAACGGAAGTGAGTTTATAAAGATGGCTCGATATGGTATCAGGAACGATGTTGGTAGCTATATCGGGTATGATAATCACTTGAAAATAAGAAGTGCATTTTCAGAAAATGAAACTGTGGTTTGAAAAGACGTTTCGTTTCGCATATTTTTTTTTCAGGTGATGCTGATAAAATTTGTCAATTCCGATATGTTGTTTATGAAAATAAAACTCATTTCTTTATGCAAAAGTTTTATCTTTTTTAACCGTAAGCAAAATGGTTCATGAGGTTTAAAAAATCGAACTGTCGAATCAATTGAAAACATGGTAAAATGTAAATAAATATTTAATCGTAGTTTCCTGTTGTTAGAAACTTACGCAGTTAAAACCTGGCACACGTGGAATAAAGAGTTTCTCATATCATGTTAACGAATTCAACATTTTTTAACGTCAATGGTTTAGCCAGGATTTTGAAACAAGATGGTGCGCCAAAATCTATTAATTTTGTTTGATAGAGAACTGTAATAATACTAATGGTATTCTTCTGTGATGAAAAGTATGATTTTTGACTTAGTCCCTTTTAACATTAAAGGATTTAATTCTTGTTTTCAACCACAATCAGAAGAGTTCCCAATTTTTTCTTGATTTTTACAGTCAGATCCATAAAATGTGACCGATGTGAAATTTTATAGGTTAGACAATTTACATATTTTCGCTAAACATTGGAAGCGTGAGGGAAAGGACATTAGAAGGTAAGTCAGGGTCTAGTTTGTAGGTAGTACCATCCCGGCATTTGCTTACCCAGCGGCCGTAGTTCAGATGATAGAGCGTTGGCTTATCTATCGGAATGTCCTGTAAACAATCCCAGCAGCATCTATCCTGACTAAGGTTTTCCAGGATATTTCCTCTGTCGTATGCTGTCTACGTCCTGGTTGACTACTTTCCAATATCCTCTGCCCCATCCTATCCCACCCTGAGTCTGAGATTTTTAAAGACCAAAAAATAAATTCAAATTCCAGCAACCAGTCCACGCAAAATGGGAAGTCTGAAAACCTTCTCACCTCAAAATTAGAAAATATTTTAGTGTGTGAATTTCCATGTTACCTACATGAACAAGGTGTAGTATTAAAGTCATATTCACCATAGACAGCAATAGGTACTTGAACTATTTGGTTTGCATTGCACATACCTCTGTTTATTGTTGTTTTTTTTCTCACAACACATAAGCATTTACAAAAAAGGTTGTAGCGTCCCTAACAGCACAGGATATCGGGACAACCATGAACGATATTGGGCGATAATGGACCAATTTTGGGCGATAACGGACCAATATTGGGCCGATATTCTATATTGCTACGGGTAAAACTATAGGGATTGTACCAACTTCGAGACGAACATTGGTAATTTGAGATTAGACGGCGAAACTTACTCGTATGAGACCGAGACGCCATGTAGACACTCCGTAGATATCAAGTAGAAAAAGGCAGCCTGAGTAAATCAGGAAACAAGGCACCTTCTGGAGTGTCAACAAGCGGCAGGAGTGTATATCCAGAACTTCTCGCGCCAAATGGCGGGCATACCAGCTAGACGTAAATAAAAATAAGCACTTACGAAATTCAGGAAGTTACCACATCAAATAGAGGAAGCTATCATAGTCGTGAGTATGAAGTTCGAACTTTTGTAAAAAATCCCTGACCTACAAAGACTATAACTGTAATAATCCTAATCATGCTATCACATAACATAACCTGCATCCCAATAATTTCACTCTGAACACGAACTATGTTCAACACACTTGTAAGCATAAATCGATTTGTTGGGTCTTCCTGTTTACGAAATCAGAATGCATGTTTTAACTTCCCCCCCATTCAACATGGGAATCGCAATTTAGCATGCTCAAGTATAGGTCTGTTTTACATGTGCGTGTTACAGAAGAGCTGGTAAATGTCCTGGTTGAAAGGGAAAGTTTCAATTTTCATATAATGTTTTCTTCTTCTTCTTCTTCTTCTTGAAGAGATATTTGAAGTTCTTGCATAAATTCTTTTTCCTCTTTCTTCTCGTTTGGACTTGTGAATCTTTCTTCCCTGGCCATGACCATATAATTTCTCACTATCGCTCGCATGAGTTGAAGAACGACCTACATTTCCGTGTGAAGTGTGGACGTTTTTATGTTATCATTCTTCCTTTTTTATTCTTTTTTTTATATATGAACAGTGTTCAACACTCTCACAATGTATAATTTGTGCAACTTCTCTATCAAACAGTGTTGGGAATATTTTGTAGGCAGTTTGTTGGCTAATTAAACAGAAAGTTTTTAGTTAACCTTGACATAATCCAAGTATCAACTCCAAAAGGCGAACAAACGCGTTAACTCGATTAGAACAAGGAGTAACTCTTCCAAGGAAGCACCTGCATCATATAAGTGAAGTAATCTTTGTCTGTGTTTGACAGTTGTTGCCGGTTCATCCTACGTATTTGCATATTGCTGTGTACTCCGAACACAAAGACACAAAAGGATTATATTAACTTTTTTTTTTCTTTGGAGATTATAAATGACTCAACAATAAACAAAATGGTAAGTGTGTTTAGACGTTCTGTTTGTTTCTATGATGACGAATTTACCTATTAAGTCTTGTATCTGAGGTAGGCTAAGGCCGGTTTTTCATATACGCGTTAGTCGCGTGCTCTCTTGGGATTTGGTTCCTCTTGCGAGCCAATAAAAATACTTGAACACGCATTTCTATTAGCTACGCGGCCAAATCACAAGTGAAGCACACGCGTACTTAAAAACCGACCTTACGAGAGAAAGATTTCAAGAAGATCAGCGGATATGATTGTGAATACAAATATGCCTAATTAACAACATGACTGCCTTTTAATGTGCACGATAGACGCGTGCTTCACTTGCTATTTGGCTGGATACCCTATAGGAATATCTTAACTATTTCTATTGGCTAGTCAGCCAAATCGCAAGCAAAGAATGTGCCTAGCGCATACATGAAAAGTCGGTCTAATATTTATCAACCGAGCGTAATATAAACTAGGAACATTCGAACATTCTACTACAGCTATTTGAAGTTATTTACAAAACCAATGCATTTAATTTCAAGATATTAAAGAAAGTTCAATCTGAAGGGAACAAGGGTAACTTATATTAGGTATTCCACAAGTAAGGTAAAAGAACAGTGATTAGACTGATTTACAGTGTTACGTTTTAATAGCATATGTATGTTCAATGACATGACAAGTTAATTTTTAATGAATACATATTTTTAATATCTCTATATAATCTAAATGTTAGACATATTAATAATTTGTTTTATACTTTTTACATTGTTAAGCTTTCCTGTTATTGGCATTGAACAGTTTTCTGGCACTGCCAAAAATTCAAATAACAAGAGTGATTAGCCCATCACCGGGAAAAATACGTTCTTTTCGATTGAAAGTTAATGGGATAACTCGTAGATCTTAATTTCTGAATCTATACAATCACTACTCTTACAATAAAATATCTCATTGTGTTTTATATCTGTCAGTCCAATCTGTCAATCCAATACCCTTTGTTTTTTTTAACAATATACTTGCTATAGTTCCCAAAAATATACTATTTACTATTACGTTTCAGTTCCAAACATTTCCTTTTTAAACTATATCTCGTTTACAAATAAAAAATATGAAGGCACAACTAATAATAGCATTTCCATTTAGATACACATTTTAGATACAAATCCACGACCAAATTTTCTACTGGTGTTGAAAATGAATTTTTAGGACCCGCCATTTTGAATCCAAGATTGCGTCTTTGGAGACATTTTGTAATATTTTCGTAATTCAACAGTGATGATGTACAGTCACACCAAATTTCCTTTTTCTATCTCGAGCCGTTTAGGCTGTGTATTCTATACAACAATGGGTTTGGCGGCCATTTTGGATCCAAGATATCGACTTTTTTTAAAATTTTGTAATATTTTCTTAATCTACCAAAATGCTCACAAGGAAAGGTCACGGTGGTGATACGAGCAAAGCCGAATGAGATATAAAGCAGCTGAAAGACTGTGGATAGAGAAGTAGAACATCAAAATTATAGGTGCAATGGCCCAGAAGGAAAGGAGATAGGGGGCAAAAGCAACGAAGCAAAATTAGCCAAAGTTAGTACCTAGAAAGTACACGAAGAGGGAATGCCTAAAACATATTATACATTAACACAGGATGAACAGTGTTGCCAACCCAATAGGAAGTTTTATTTTTTCAAATGACACTACGTCAGCTTATCACATATTTGAAAACTACATGTAAAGGGAAAACATTTAATATCAAACTCATATGCCAGGGTTGCAAACTAAGGTAGCTACAGCATTGCAAACCTCCAAATTTTGGAGGCCTGTACAATACTAATAACGTAAGTAAGTCACTCACCGTCTAATTTCTAGCGCTGTAACGAAATGTAGCGCTATATCGATCGGCACATGACAGCACGTCTATCTCGCACAGTTTGCATCTCTCTGCCACGAGAGATCCAATTTGATGTCTTGTTCTGCGTGCGTTGTAGACGTATCAATATTGATATTTTATTCTTTTTATTATCTATGCATTGTCCCAAGTTGGCAAGACTTATTTCTAGATATTATAATTTGTTTGTGTATTTCAATAGCGATTTTCGTCACTATTATGTTGTGCAGATTTCGTTTTCATTCGTAATACTTTTTTCAAATTTCATTCCGACATGCCTATTGCCTATTCCTGTCACTGATGTTTTATTACAGTAACTAAATATCTTAAACCACTCGTTTTCGATATTCGGCTCAAAGGAAACATTATATTCAGTGTTTCAAACTGTAAATCCGATTTTTTTCCTCCGGAATGCGTTGAGATATCAGGGTCACGTAAACGCGTTTCGATGGTTATATCAAATGGATTTGATTTCCATTATTATAAATTATACTTATGTTGGGACTTTTTTGGAGATCTGGCATTTTCGACATTTTCACAATTTCAACCTCTAACGCTGTTGATAGCAAGTATCCGTGATGCCTCTTATATCAGACACTAATAGATACTTTACATATAGGTTTGCTCGACTGCCTTACTTGTGTTATTAGTATTGTGGAGGCATCCAAAATTTGGAAGTTTGCAATGCTGTAGCTACCTTAGTTTGCAACCCTGGCAAATGAGTTTGATATTAAATGTTTTCCCTTTACATGTAGTTTTCAAATACGTAATAAGCTGACGTAGTGTGATTTGAAAAAATCAACATGCACGGCAGTGCATGAGCCAAGTTCTTCACGTCAGAAAACGTCAGCACTGCCACAAGCATGTTATACAGGAACAAGAGTTTATGGCAAAATCGACGATTTGGGGACCCCGTAAGAAAAAAGATGTTAAAGATAGGAATATGAACTTTTGTCGTTAAGGAGATATGGTAAATATGTGCAGATGTACAAAATTTCATATTCGTATCTCAAACTATGTTCTAGTTGTGGACCCCTGAAATTGCACATTTTAGGCTAACTGACACTCACTCACTCACTGACTCACTCATCATATTGTTTAGGGTGTTTGGAGTAAGCTAGAAACATTAAATTTGGTATGAAGGTAGAGGATGATAAGTAGATAAAGGAAAAATTCCGACATTTTTAAAAGGCCGCCATCTTGGATTCAAAATGGCCGCCAAACCTAAAATTTCAAAGAATACACAGCCTAAACGACTAAAGATAGAACAGTGAAATTTGGTATAAAACTACATCACTGACAGCAAATTAAGAAAACTTTTTAAAAATTTGAAAAAGTCGCCATTTTGGATTCAAAATGGCCGGCAACCCTAAAATTTTAAAGAATACACAGCCTAAACGGCTGCGGCTAGAATAATGAAATTTAGTTTGACAGTACAACATTATTAGTAGGTTATGAAAATATTACACAATATCTCTAAAGACGCCATCTTGGATCCAAAATGGCGGGCGTCATAAATCTATTTTCCAACTGCTTGAGCCAGAGATACGAAATTTGGCATAATGATGTACAATCAAGAGTAGTTTAGGAAAACATAACAACGTTTGAAAAAATTCACCATCTTTGATTCAAAATGGCAGCTGAAATATCATTTTTCACATCGTTCGAGATAGAGAAATGAAATTTGGTATGACAGTGTATCATCACGAGTATGTCACGAAAATATAAGAAAACGTTAAAAATGTGTCCATCTTTTATCCAAAATGCCCGCCTAAGTCCTACTTTATAACGACTGAAGCTAGAGAAACGAAATTTGGTATGAAGGTGTACCATTACGAGTAGGTTAGAATAAATTCGGCTCGTCTCCCCTACTAGGGTACAGTTCCCAGCTGGAGCCTGATTGCGATAAAGGGGTGCGCCCCAGCGAGGCCATCTTGGAATTCTGGGGGCAGCGCCCCAATGAGGCGAAGCGAGGATATACATTACACAAGTGTAAAAAGCTGCGAAATACGAGCAAAAGCACCAGGGGTACAAACTGTCCAGTCAACTCCTTCAACCTTAAAAAGTGGTGAAATGGAATATGGATGAGCCTAGTTCCTCGCGCCAACTTCCAATACTCCTGCGTGTCCCACCAAGTTTTACTCGTCACAAACCTTAGCACTGCCAGGAGCATGTTATACAGGCAGAATGTGGAAGTTTCCCCATTCGGACGCAGCGCTCTGGAGTATGAGGGAATATCTGCATCATGGGGCGCAGTGTACTGCAGATTCTGGTTGTGATAAAAAGACGCAGTTCCTCCAAACTCCTCAAGTTCGATGCGCGGCCTGCCGTGGGATTCTTGGCGCAGCGACGCGAGCGAATCGAGGGGAGTATCAACACGTACGGCAGTGCATGCAGCCAAGTTCCGCGTGTCACAAAACGTCAACATGCTATACAGGAACAAGAGTTTATTGCGAAATCAGCGATTTTGAGGTTCTGTAAGAAAAAAGATGTTAAAAATTGAAATATGAAATTTCGAAGTATGACGGTATATCATCACTAGTCGATTACAAAATATCTGCAAAGACATCATTTTGAATCCAAAATGGCTGACTTCATAATCCATTTTCCAGACCGTTTGAACTAGAGATACGAAATTTGGCATAAAGGTGTATTAACAAGAGTAGTTTAGGAATAATTTACATTTTTGAAAAAGTTGTTAACTTGGATCAAAATGGCCGCACAAAAACTTTTTCCACACCATTCGAGCTATAGAAACGAAATTTGGTATGAAGGTGTACCATCACAAGTAGGTAACGGCAATGTAAGAAATTTAAAAAAAACGCTTTCTTTAATTCAACATAGCCGCCCAAATACCATCAGACTGTCCCCAGAAAGTCTGATCACAATAAAGGGGGCGTAGCCCTAAAAATTTGAAGTTGGGGCGCACATGGAATTCTGGGGCAGCACACCCAGCGAGGTGAACCCAGTATATATATACACATATAAAAAGCTGTGAAATCCGAGCAAAACACCAGATGATATTCGAGCCTTAGGGTTGGTGGTGGTGGATTTTAGGGCCGCCAGCAGGAAGCAAATTTGCTGTATCATCACAAGTAGGTTACAATAAATATGGGAAAGCTTCCCTGCGTTTCAATAAATATCTCATTCCCACGGGTGGTGGGTATGGGGAAAAATCTGCAACATGGAAGCACAGTGTCCTGGAGAGTGGTTAAGATAAAGGGGCGTACGTACCCAAAAACTCGAAGTTGGGGGCGCAGCCAGCTACGGGGGGCGAGGACCTAAACGAGGCCGAGCGAGCGAGTATATATATTATACACGTACAAAAAGCTGTGAAATCCGAACAAAAACACCAGAGGTGCAAAAAGTGGAGCCAAGTTCTTTAGCCCTAAAAAGGTGTGAAATGGGAGACGGATGAGCCAAGTTCCTTGGTGACAGCATGTAACAGGAACAAAGGAACTTGGCGCGAGCTGGCAACAGCCTTAGGGTTGGTGGTGGTGGACGGAGTGGGTTTTAGGATCCCATCACCCTTATAGCTTGAGGATCATGAACCTTGCCACCTCGCACCAAGTTCCTTTGTTCCTGTTACATGCTGTCACCAAGGAACTTGGCTCATCCGTCTCCCATTTCACACCTTTTTAGGGCTAAAGAACTTGGCTCCACTTTTTGCACCTCTGGTGTTTTTGTTCGGATAAAACTTTCTGTTGGCTTGGCAACACTGTGTTAATGCATAATATGTTTCAGGCGTTCCCTCTTAGTGTACTTTCTTGGTACCAAGTTTAGCTAATTTTTCTTTATTGGTTCAAAAGTTATTGGAGATTATCTCATGTACCCGGTATACTGTAATTTGTTCACACTTCTAACTTCCGTGCCCCCTATCCCCTTTCCGTCTGGACCATTGCACCTATAATTTTGATGTTCTACTTCTCTATCCACGGTCTTTCATCTACTTTATATCTCATTCGACTTTGCTTGTGTCACCACCGTGACCTCTCCTTGTCAGAATGATGTCCTAAACAACACATCAACAGTCCCCGGAAAAACAACTGGAGCGTTAGCCGCCATCTTGGAAAAATGACCCCCATTAACCTTTACTCGGATGCCAAGAATTTCAAGAAGATTGTAGACTACATTTGCGGCTCTAGTGACCCCTTAATTATCACGGGGTCATATACCTCGTTGGAAAGCTTTTAGAACACAGATTCCAACGAGGTAATATTTACGCCCATCATCCCAATCTGTAGAAAATGAAATCGTCAAATCGTGGCAGGCTCGCAATACTTGTAACTGTAGTACGCGGACAAAATCCAGTTTATGATAGATTAGACATTCATGTACAGTACATCATATCCACTACACAAGTCCTTTATCGTTGATGCTTCCTGTCAAGAAAAATGAAGACCATATTTTTTCTTCTGATTAGGAAAGTAGAACTAATTAAGATTTTTTGGTGAACTAATTCCCACTCGGCTGATTTTTCACCTAAATACCCAGAATAAAAACCTAACCAACATATAAGAAATCCACCCAAATTAGAAAGGAACGTAACTGCCATCGTGGAAAAATCGCCAGCATTAGGTAGCACGCGCCAACATTACTGGAACTACAAAATATACATAATAGGACCTATTATTGTCCCGAATATCCACATCAGTGTTCATTCCAGACCTTTGGTTCCGGGGGGTGGATTTTATTCCTAGCGGGACAAAATAGCTAGCTAAATAATGTAAGTCTATTCCTTACTTAACTCGGAAGTTCATAGCAGCAGTAAAAAATATTCGCCATAGGAATATACCTTGGACAAGATCAAGACAATTTTCATCATGAATATTTACCTGTCGAAGATACCTTCTAATATTGTAATTTCAGCGACGTCTCGATCTTCCCAATGGTCTCTTTTCCTCCGGCTTACCAACTACGACAGAGTATCATCTTCGTTTCTCCCATCCCAGCTGCATGGCCTGCCCATCTTACTAGTCGCGATTTCATTATTCTTACAACATCGGGAAAATCATAGTTCGTGTAGTTCCTCATTACTCAGTCTCCTCCATTCTCCAGTCATCTCGTCCCGTTTTGATCCGTATATCTTTCTCAAACCCTTATTTTCAAACACACGTGATTTACGTTCACCTACAAGGGTTGTACTCCATCCAACTTTAGCAACCATAAAGTATTAAAAGCAAAATAACCGTTCTGGATATTTTCAATTTTAACTTTCTTGATATTAATCGCGAGGTTAGGAGTTTCTGGACTAACTAGAATCATACGTTGTGGGACGCTAAGCGACTTTTAATTTCTTCCGTTACCTCGTTCTTGTTTAATAAGTATGCTCCCAGATATTTATTTCCTGTCTCTATCATCTCATTCTTAATTAATATGTCTCTATTTCCTTCATTCTCTGTATTTCAACTTATCATTTATTTTGTTTTCTCTACGTTCATTTGTAGACCTACGGGCATCTCTTCGCAAACTTTTACTAAGATATCGGTGTTACTTCGTAGTGCATCTATATCGTACCTTATTAAATCTACATGATCCGCGTATACGAACAGTTGGTGCAAGCCATTCAAGCCCTTTCTGACCTCTTTTATTTTTCGAATCGTATATTCTAATGCAGTAGTGGTGAAAGGCATTACATTGTTTCAATCCGCTGCGAATCTCAAAACTATCTGACATATAAATTATTATCTATACGACGTATTCTGCTTATGGGATCGCTGAAACCATCGAGCTCTACGTAAACTATACTGGAGTAACTACTTAGTGTTGAAAGATAGACGCCAGAGCAAATATTTAAATTCGTTTGTCCACTTCCAGTCTAATCCAATGTGGACCAAATTTTCAGTTCTAACTCAGTTATATACGCTTGATATTGCTGTGTGGCCCGTTTTTTTTATTCCAGACTTAATTCCTGAGTTATTCATGTAAGAGTAAACCGCACTCTGCATACAATAGAAAATATTGCAAATAATATTTACGTTTTTTGCAATAATTAAGACATAAATACAAAAACGGGCCACACAGCGATATCAAGCGTAAAAAACTGAGTTAGAATCGAAAATTTGGTCCATATTGGTTTAGACTGGAAGTGGACAAACGAGATTAAGTTTCCTCTCCGCTCCCTAGCTTCACATATTCATGAAATTTTCAATGGCTGCAGTCAGTCCAGTATCGTATTAATGGAGGTCGATGGCTGAAACACATCCTTACTAGCTTAAAATCTCGTAATTCCGTATTCGTATTTTGTAATCTAGCGCGGAAATGGCTAATTATGCCCATCCATTGCGCTTTCGTTTTATTAATTGCTGTTTTATAATAATATTTATAATATAATACAGTTTTGCAGTTTAACAGTCTTAATAATTGATGTTTTAAGGTCAGTTATTTATTGGTTGCTATGGTTTCTGTCCGCCATAGCTGTCAGTCACTCTTAACTCTCTTGTCACTGTCGCATTTGATGTTATCACAGTTAATTTTGAATTTTCATGATGTAAAACTATTATATAAAACACTGCAACACTTTATAATACTACTGAGTAAATTTTCTTGAAGGAAAGGCCAAAAAAAAAAAAAAGCATTTTTCATTGTGTTTACATTCCTTAACAAGCATAAAATGTTGATTGTCATTTACCTCTCGTAATTCCGAATCGTGCCAGTATATTGTATAGATTTTTCCTTTTATAGAATTATTGCTTTCTTAAAGTCAATGAACACTGGTGAACCTTCTCACTGTGTTCCTATTTCTCCTCTAATATCTGTCTCAATGCAAAAATCTGGCCTTACATACATCTATATTTTTTTTTTTTAATTTCACATTGGTGATTTCCAGTTATTTTATCTACGTATATGCTTAGCCGTGTTAATAGGATATTACTCAGCTCTTTGTGACATGTTTAAAGTAAATAGAGTCCGCGGTAATTATTTCAGTCAGATGTATCGCCTTTTTATAAACTGGAACTATTATTGATGTTTTCCATTCCTGTGGAAGCTCTCCCATTCTCTGTATAGCACTAATCAATTTATGTAGTTCGTTGACTAGTGCTGTTCCTCTCGTTTCAATTAATTCGGCTGAGAAGTTGTGTCGACTCCTAGTGATTTGGCTTTTTTTAATTTCTTTAGTAACATTTTTACCTCGGCCTCGGAAGGTTCGGGTATCCACGGCTCCGTGGTATATGGTCAAATTTCTCGGTTGGTTCATCTGCGTGTACACGAAGAAGCTTGTAAAAATAGTTTTTTTCCCCACACATCGAAAATTTTAGTCAGATCCGCCTAAAGTTATCCATTTTCATTTCTAATCATCCATACTCTTGGTTAGGACACTTTATTTAAGGAATTTATTCCTTTGTATAGATCTTTAATGTTATTTGTTTTCCCATTTTCCTCTAAGTCCTTAATTGTCTGCGTCAGATAGTTTACCTATTTGTTTCTAAGTCCACATGCGGCATTACGTTTCGCACTACTGTAGTGGTTTGCATTTCCTTCGGTTTTATTGCTTAGCTATCGCTGCCTTGCTTGTTTCCTTTCCTCATGAAGCTTCAGGCACTCTTCATGAAACCAAGGTTTGTTTTCCTGTCGTTGCTTCTCATCTACATGAAATTTTGCTGCGCCCTTCACTGAGTCACGAATTGCCTTCCACATCTTTTTCACATCAATTTCATTATTATTACTTGAGTCGGCTAAGATTTCGAACCAATTTGAGATTTCGAGTTAGTAATCTGCCTTTACGCTCGTGTTATCTAAGAGTTTTACTTCGAATTTACGTTTTCTTATCCTTTGCATTCCCTGTTCGCATCGCACAACTTGTCCCTAACTTTTGTGATCACTTATTGATTGCCACCTTCCGCTCCTCCGTATCCTCTAATGTCCATTATGTTGATGAGTCCTTCTATCAACTAATATGTGATCGATCTGTTGGTGTGTTTTACCATTCAGAGCTACCCATGTTTGTATTTATGAATATCTTTGTGTTCAAAGTACGTACTCTCTACTATTAGATGTTCGATATCGCAAACCTTATCAGTGTTTCTCCATTGTTTTGCTCTTTCCGTGAAAACTTGATTTGTCTAGCGTAGGTCTAAAACTTTCTCTCCTGCCTACCTTTGCGTTAAAATCCCCACATACAATTTTTGTATTGTATTTCGGTAATCGGTCTAATAACCTATCTAGCTCAGCGTAAAATGTATATTTATCGTTCGCATGATATTCCTCGGTCGCAGCATAAACATTAATAAACACCATCGAATGCGTATCTTAATGCAAGATAGTGTTTCATTCAGGAACTCTACATTCTAAACCACCAGAAGAATACTGATATTAGTGATGAATCCTGTTCTTGTGACTGAGTTCTCCCGTTGTAGAAAGTGTATTTGCTCTTTCGAATGTTATCTTGATCCTTCTACCGGACTTCTTGTATTGGTAGTTACTATCCGTCCCGTATTTCTGAGACGTGCGTACTGCCGTGTGGCGAGGGACCGTTTTGCATAAAGTCCATACGTTCCATGTTCCTATTCTAAGGTCTTATTTAATTCTGTTCTCTTGAAATAGTCCCCGCCCGGAGATCCGAGGATGAGACTAGATTACATCCTCATTTTTAGAATATTTTACTCCAGGAGAATCGATAAAACCATTGGTTACCATTTCTTGACATGGTTTTACGGTGTAAAATGGTCAGCTCTACGACCTCGAAGTTAAGGTAGGCATTCAGGATGTCGTCCACTGTCCATCTCTGAGCGTTGCGGATGCCATTCACCTTGAGCCTCATGGTGGTAATAGTGAAGCTGCTCCCCCGCACCATGATATTTTTGTTTCGGGATTATTTTCTCTTAGCCTTTGTAGATCCCTCTGAACTGGAAGAGGGCACATAACATAAATAAATTAATGAAATATTAAGTTAGTTTTAAAATCGTCATCTTGGAGCCAGCAGATACTAGGTCCAATGGCGAAATGCAGTTAACACTACAGGCATCAACTCCAAAACTACTACGTCACAGACTTTTCGAGACGAGACACTCTCTGGACAAGATATTCTCGAGACGAGACGATACAGCCTGAATCTCGTCTCGTGGACAACATTAGGTTGAACCGCCGCTCAATCACTCCAGTGCCGCTTATCAGTACAAATCTCTATAACACTCAACCGTGGTAGCTGGGTGACCACTTCTGTTAAAAAACGTGTCTGGAAGGAGGCTTGCGGAGATGGGGATAGGGAAGATATTGATGAAAGAAATAACGGTGAACACTCCGTGATATTCAGGACTCTTTGCATATTCTTAAAGGTAACTTCCGGCAAAACCCCCGGGCAATACTAAATTGACTAACCATTTAAAAGTAGCATGCGGTGTATTTTAAGAGCGTATACTGAATTTCCATTTAGAGATTTTTTTTTATTATCCCCATTCTGTCCCTCTATGCGTAGTCCTTGGGCATTTAGGTTGTGTTGTCCTAAGGACGTTCAGATTCATCATGATCGTGTAGGAAGTGGACGTAAAACTAAGAGAAATTCTTTTTAGAAAAATGTAAAATCACACGTGGGATCGCATGCATGACAATGAAGGAAGGTTTACAATACTGGATGTTCTCAAAGGCAGTAAGTACTTCCGTGTTTATTCAGATTGCAGTTTATGCACAAATATATGATTCCTTTCGCCGCAGCTTTTTGTTTTTTCATTATAGTACATAAAATGACAGCTTCAATTATTTCAATAAATTAAGATGTTAAGTAAGAAAGAACATACGCTTCTGACATCCTCAAAATGCTTACTCTAGTACGGTGCCGAAACGGAGATCAACACAGAAGCAAATCTAATTTTCGCTCAGGCTGTAACACAAGTCATCGTCTTAACGAGAACAAATAAGGAGAAACTTACTTCAGATTTGAGTTTAGTGACAGCGATTATTCTGTTGTTTTCAACTAATTTACAACATCTCTCGATCCACATCCACTGTTACATCGTCAGATGTATTTAACGAAAATTACGCACCACACGATGCGCAGACGTAAGTAAAAAAAATAATCGATATAAGTTATTTTGCACGAAACAGTTTCTCGGATATAACGTTTTTGCACCAAATGAATGTTGTTGTTTTTTTTTTTCATCCTGTAAACTGACGGTTATACTGTATCTTTTTCTGCACAAAATATTCTAGTTTCATGTGTAAGGCACCTCTAATTAGGCAATGATTGCGAGAAAGCATGTTTTTCTTCTAAAATATGAATATTAAGGTTCTTCCTATGTGACATTACGGAGAATGTTAAATTATATGGTCTGGATTATTATTCTGGATAAAATTAATGAGGTCACTAATAATAATAATAATAATAATAATATATTTTACGTGCTTGATACAGCTGTTACAATAGCCTAGACAGCACGGGTATTATACATTAATTATACAATAATAAACTGAGAAATGTACAAAGTGAAAATCAAAGCTGACCATTTAGCAATCCATCACATTATTACACATCCTGCCTAACGTAGTATTCTTTTGTTTCACATTCAAACAATTCTTCTGTCTTGTCTTATGATGAGGAACCCGCCAACATAGTTTGCTCAATATATATTCGCAATATATATCATTGCTTACAATATTCGTACGAAACTGTCCAGCTCTCTTCTTTCTTCTGTTTCTCAGAGTGTCCAATTTAAGGGATTCGCACCACAATTCATGTTTTACTTTTGTAGTTCCTCTTAGCTATATAGCACAAACATCTTATGTATCTCTTCTGCACATTTTCCAGCTTTGACTCCATATAAGCAGGGAGGTAATTCCAAATGAAAGCACCAAATTCGATCTTCGGTCGAATCACGCCTTTGTACAACGTTATATAACTCTCCATATTTTTTAACTGAGGCTATTGCTTGAAGATATAGCCTATGAGTTTACGGGCTCCATTCACCATGTTCTGCACCTGTTTCTCGTACGAAAGTTTACTATCAAAGATGACCCCTAGATCTTTTATTGTCTCTGTTTTTGCTATGTGAATACCCTTCAAAGAATATCTTGATGCTATATAATGTGTTTTTCTAGTGAAAGCAACATGTTTTGTTTTTTCCGGATTTATACGCATTCCATTCATTTCGCACCAGTTGTTTAGTTGTTCAAGTGCTTCCTGAACTTCCTGCACATCTTTATGTCCCCTTACTGCCTTGTACAGTTTAACGTCGTCCGCATATAACGCCACGTTGGCCTTCGTAATATTCATTGGCAGGTCATTCACGAATAGCAAGAACAATAGCGGCCCTAATATTAACAGTAGTAATGAAGGAAGACCATTACGTGTCATGTTAAAAGCTCCTGTGGCATGGACAAAATTACAGCTCCTTCAGGAGTTCATTATGAAATTCTGCAGGAACCATCAACGTCACAGCATAATTTAAATTGATTCTAATCGAGTTGTTACACCTTTTATTTAACTTTTGTTCTTAACGGTAGGGGAGAAGGTTAGGAATGCGATAAAATTTATTTGTACATTTTATTCACTTTAAAATAATTTCATTTTAAGATAATCTGTCAGATGCCATATCCACACGCAATGTCAATTCATCGTAAAGTGTTACTGAGTGCATAGTGATTGTTGAATGTGTAGAAGTGTTTTCATTTGCTGTCGCAAGTGAAACATGTATTAAATGAAAGAATAAACAACAAGTTTAATGACGATGTGCAGAAATCTCACCTCAATGCTTCATAATATGTTTTCTGAGATGCGAAAAATGTTTAGGGTGTCGAAAATACCCCAAATGACCATAATTAAAAAACAATAAGCAGCTGATAACAAATAGAATTATAATCCCTCCACTAATCCAAAGAATAGTGCACAAGCACTAGAACCTTGGTGAACTTACCATCAAAGTTAGGGGTAATTGTTTAAGATGGTTGGCTCTCTAAAACAAAATGAAACTGTGTGCTCCTTTCATATATCGAAGGATTTGAATAATAATAGAAAATAGTAACAAGCTAATATATGTAACAAACGAAGTACTCCGAGCCTTGAATGCAAAGTAACCGATTGCGATCCTATCCTCCAGTAATATGGATACAAAGTAAAATACAGAAATCGATTACCAAATTTCAACAACACAAATCAAAAACTGATATGATAATAAATATTACCATCCAAAAAATACTTAATACCAACTACTAAGAACTCAAATAGCCTGGTGTGTGAAGACCTGACTGAGGATTTCCGACTGACCATCACCACTAGAGTTGCCGAACATTCAGGCCATAGGGAACTCAATTTAGAATAATATTTTTCTTAAAAAATTCGAAACAGGTTGTCTCCTAAAAACCCTCACAATTGACAGACTTTTCCTAATGAATGATTTATACTTATCTACACACAGAAACTAATTCACTCGTACACTAAATATAGAAACCAGCACAGAATTTTGGCAAAAAAAATATTTACAGTAACTTACGCTAAATGATGATGATCCAGAACGTCAAATTTAAATCCAACATGAGAAGTTCAAAATTGATAAATAGGTAAACATGGAAAAATACTACGTAAGTTAAAGGAATATCATAACATGTTCAATTGCCTTCTCATACTTAATCTAAGAACTTCATGAACTTCAACGTTTTATCTCATTACAAATCCTTTCAGCAATAGTTCTTTTGCACATAGACATCATACTTCGCATTTTCTATCCGTATAGTATCCATTCCGTCTCCAAATTTCCAAACGAGAAAATAAAACTTTTTATAATGCACCAACAGCACATTTTTCTTGCACGAAACCAGCGCAGAATCCCACTGGAGATGTGATTATCTTGTAATCTAGTGTTTCTGGATTAAAATCTATGAGTTGACTATTACCAGTGAGTTTTACTTGGATTTCGCTAGTTACACTATTTTTCTTTTATTTAAGACCTTTTGATGTCTTTCGTTCAGGCCTTGTTGCACCAGACTATTGTCGGTATAGTACTGTACTTTGAATAAAGACCATAATGCTTATCTAACTAAATCATACTTCTCCAACGAACAATGTACGGTAAATTTGCTGAGTATATGGGGTGAATTCTTGACGTAGTGTTAAAAAAACATAGGAATATGTTTTTCATATAGGAAGACATAGGACGAACATAGGAAAAACAACTACACTAATGCTTATAGTGAAGAAGTATAAATCATCAGATCATCTCTGGATTTTTTTCAGTGGCGAATGTTTTATCTCTTCACGTGAATTGACCATATGATAAAGATTGCTTTCAAGGATGTAACACACTTTGAATCACTGATACAGATTCTATGGATTCTATCCTGGGCAAAATGAAATCAGTTCTCATGATGAACGACTACCAATCGAAACTTCCTTCTAATTGTCACCCCAACGACATCTCGATGACCATTGGTATCTTTACCACCGGTTTACCAAACACAATAGAATGTAATCTTCGTTTTCTCTCTCATCCGAGCTACATGGTCTACCATGTGCAGCTCCGAGGGTCTGGACTTCAAGTCTCGGTGTTAGACCTTATCTCAAACTTATTTTGCGTAGGAAACCGTCCATTACAGATCTTTAAATAACCAGTCCACCATGCATCTCGTTCAGGGTGAATAATAATAATAATATACTGCACGGTAAATTATTGTGTGGGCTCGAGCCCCAAGAGCTCATATAAGTTGGCGCTACTGTTTGTATATATTATATAGGTCTAACACCATACATTGTTATTCCGGTAAAAACGAAATAATGGCACTTACTGCTTTATTTACTTCAAGTCTTCAAATTGTGTGTGGACCCCAGAAGTCAAAGGGTCTAAGTGCATTTTCGAATAAAGAGAAAAGGTAATCTTTTATATATAACCCGAAATATATGCGACACTAAATTATCATATTTTCTACTAATAAACCTTATACCTTAATGTGTTCATGTACAAAATATGACATTTTTGTGTCGCATATATTTCCGGTTATATATAAAAGATTATCTCCAACTTTTTTTAATTCGAAAATGCACTTAGACCCACATGTTATATTGGGCAGACTGGTCGCACAGTACAATGGAACACATACAAACTATATATTTTCATCTGCTAGGGTCGTACTCCAACTTTCACAGTCATAAAGTATTGCCAGTAGAATAACCGTTTTGTATATATTTTCGATTCCAGCTTTCTGGATATTAAACGCAAGGTTAGGAGTTCTTGGACTGAATACAAACATGCTAAGCTATGCTAAGTGACTTTTTATTTATTCCGTGAACTTGTTCTTGCTAATTACATATGCTCCCACGTATTTTAATTTGCTTACTTTTTTTCTATGATCTCAGTCTTATTTATTATGTCTCTATTTTCTTCATCGTCTGTGTTTCGACTTGTTATCGTGTATTTTGTTTCCTCTACCTTCACATATAAACCTCGTGCCTCATCGCAAGCTTGTACTAAGACATAAGCATTACTTTGTAGTGTATTTATATCGTTCCCTAATTAAATCTGCATTATCCGCGTTTGCGAAAACTTGGTTGAAGTCTTTCAATGTCCCTTTTTGTCCTCTTTTATTTTTAGAATTATCACATATTCTAACGCAAAATGAGAAAGTATGTCTTGTTTCAATCCACTGTGAATCTCAAACCTATAACTGGCACAACTGTATTTACATATACGTATTCAGCTTGTTTGGCCACTGGGACACATCTTCAGTAGCTGAACAAGTATTTTGGGAATTCCAAATCTTACCATGATGTAGTACCTTAAAATTTATGAATAACTAATGAACTTGCCCATTTCATTCCCATTCCATTTCTAATATTTGTCTCAAGGGGAAAATCTGATCCAACATAGATCTGTTTTCTTTTTTTTTAATTCACATTAATGATCTCCAAGTATTTAGTTTACGTGTACGCTTAGGGGCGTTAGGAGGATATTACTGAACACTTTGTAACATGTTAGAAGTAAAGAGATTCCACGGTAATAATTACAGTCAGATTTATTGCCTTTTATATGAACTGGAATTATTACCGACGTTTCCGTTCCTTTGGAAACTCCTCCTTTCTCCATATAGCACTTATCAATTTATGTAGTTTCATTGATTCGTGCCATTCCTCCCGCTTTAATTATTTGGGCTGCGATATTGTCAACTTTTAGTGATTTGAATTTTTCCATTTCTTTATAGATATTTCCACCTTGACACTACTGAACATTTAGCATTAATTACTATGTGCTGTTTTTGTTGTAAATGTGTATTATTATTTTAATCTATATTGGATTGACAAGGGTTAGTTGTAAGAGTGGTCCTTGAGGCCGAAGCACGCCCATGATAATAAAAGTGATTCTGTTCCTTTCTTATTAATTTCTCCTTAATGATAATCTTCATTGTCTTTTTCTTCTTTACAGATTCTTGAATTGGCATTTATTCTCATTCTCTCCGTGGGTTATCACGAAGGAGCAAAATTTCCTAGACACATTGAAGGATACAATTACCCGAAACCACAGCGGCCATTCTTACTGCCAACAAAATCAACGTCGCCTCAAATCTCTTCCAGTGGAGATAGTGCCCAAGGATATGACTATCCGAAACCAGCACAACAATTAGAACTTCCTACAAGACCTTCAGCAGATGCATCGTCACCAGTGACAACAACGGAGGAAGGTAAAGAAACAACTGTTAGCGAGGAAACAACAACAGCAGCAGGAGAAAATTCCATGGATGAACTGGCAGAACTGATGTCAACTGTTCCTACAACGCCATCATCATCATCAGAGACTACTTCACCTGAATTTTCAGCAACAGAGCCAGAACCGGCATCTTCTGACCAAGACATGTCTCCTACGTCTTCTACACCAACGGACATGTCTCCTACGTCTTCTACACCTCCGGAAGAAGAAACTACGACAGAAGCTTCAACGCAAAGTGATAACATGAAGACAACCACTGCACCTGAAGATGCAACAGAGCCATCTGACATGGATTCAACTACCGAAGTGACATCTATGCTACCTTCAGACGCAAAACCTGACAAAGAATCTCTAGAAGAATATAAAACCTCAACTCCTACAAGTCAATCAGAAGAACTTCAGTCTGCTGATACTGAAGGATATCATTATCCCAAACCAAAAATACCTTTTCCATTGCCCCTTCGAACCCCATCCCGGGCCTCTTAACAGACTGAATTGTTCCAAAGCAGAACGTAATATTAATAAGGTGACAGACTGAAAGAAACAGATGAATTATGCGGAGAATTTAGATGCACTCGTAAATTAATGGACTAAATTTAGTTACGAGTTTTAAAAAAGACAAATACATAAATTATTCATGTTTAATTCACAAACATTATTATTGTACAAAAAGGCTGTATTGTCAACATTATACATACTTAATGTTCTATACTTTCAACTATCATTTGTGACAAATCACTGAGCAGCTATTTGAGTCACTACTGTACCCCCTTTAAGACCGGGGAAGCCTAAATGACAAAACTTTATAACTTAAAATATATTTATTCGCATATATTGGCACGAAAATGTAATCACTGGATTCCTGCTTACAGAGGAATTTCTGCATAGAAGGAAAATAATAATATGCCTACTTTTACATAAGCCTACTTAAAACAACTACAGTACTTACACATGAGAATTCTAGATTACTGGAAAACATTAAATAAAACATTCTCTGTGTGAGAAAAAAATGAATATGAACAGTGTTTGATTAGTTATAAATTACGAAAGCGGGATCCAAAAACTGTTAAGTTTCAATCTACTACCTTTTCGGGTGGAAATAGAAAGATTGTATTCCAGTTTGAGATGATATTCAAAATCAACAACCAAGGATGAAATTCTCACGCACATGCAAAAATCCCCGGCATCCCCCCGACAAATCGAACACTGAATTTGAGCAGCTACTCTGGGAGCGAAGAGATCGGAAACAGCTGTAAAGAGAACAGTTGCTTGTTAAATGGAACATAAAGAATACGAATCACGAAAATGAAGACGCGGGAACCTTCTTTCCCGCTCTGAAACATAAATAGGCCTATGTGATTAGGCAACAAACACGAATACGGAAAAAGAATTAATAGGTAGTAAACACGAATACGGAGAAAACAGCGCTAAAACAGAATGTCCCAAAATTAAATAAATAGAAGTTGTTTTAATCTGACTTAAGTAGTGTCACCCAAGTGACAATTCATGGTGCCTGTAAAGGTTGAAACAGACGATTCAATGTTGTCATGTATGGTCCCAGAGCTCCGGTTACCGTGAGACTGAAGAGGATTCTTGTTCCGATAATATTGCTGTCTTGCATTTTCAGAACCATTATCCTCCAAATATATTTTGTGGAGTTAAGGTCCAGCTACCGAAAGAAAAATCTAAATAGATTAACAAAGCTATTCACAACAGTGTTGCCTTTTCCTCAATAAATGATGAATTCTTCTTGCTCCTGGAATCGCTGATGAAAGAACAGAAGAAACGTATTCCGATTGGGGAATCTCTGTGTAAATCAATGCAGAAACAAAAGCATGAGATCATCAAGACTCAGTCGTCACGTATGGTTAGAAATGAGCCACGGCTCTGATTGTGTGAACGATATGAAACATTATTACATAAAGAGGTTTATGTAAAGAAAAATCATATTATTTCTTTGCAGTATTTGTCCTTTTCACTAATGCTTCTCCTATCTTGAAGACTCTTATATACGCGTTGAGGTGAAATATTTCAGTTGAAAGTTTTTTTTTCACGGAAATCGCTTGAAATACAGTAAAGAAAGGAGGTAAGTATACAGAATGGTCTAGCATAAACTTATTAACTAAATCTGTCATATTATTATTGCAATCCGCTTATTTGTTTGAGGGTTCTACTCATCTATCGTCCCGCCAAAATGAAGTTTTTAGCCTCCATTTTCTCTTAATTCTACTTCCTTAATATTGACGTATTCTGTTTAACAAAAAGAGAATTGATCCCAACTATGAAGATGTTATTTGTTTGTACCGTATTTACACGAATAATCCACTCACTCTAATTTTACAATGAGAAATTTTCAAATAAATAATGCTTTAGCTTCAAATGTGTTATTTACCGGTAACCTGTCACCTTTGCAAAGATTTGCTTTAAAGTTACCGGTATACTTATTAGGGAATAACTTCGGTGTTAAAGAACCTCGCCTTTGTATGTTCAAGACGTGATTTGTTTTCCTCTGACAGTCATTAACATAAATCTCACTTACGTTGTACGTTGTTCGCACACTCTTTGATTGCCGATTTGTGTTGCAGCTTCTATAATTTGAAGTGATATCTTTTAACCGTGAATGAGTGGTAACGCGAACTTGTTCCAGCTGTTCTAAACACATGATTCACTTGTCCTTACGCCACCCACGAAAAGCCCTTTCTCCCTCTGCAGACAAAAGTATGACGCGATTCAAGTACTGAAAGATGTTTTCTAGTGTCCTGTATTGCATGCCTTTCATAGCGTATTGGTTTCGATCCAGTGTTTCATCCAATCCCCTTGTTTCAGAAAAGGATTTTTTTTACCTCTAGAAGGTAGCAAATGGAGTACTTCTCGCTCATGTCTTATCGGTGAAAGCTAACATTTTTTTTTATTTTATTTTTGTATGAAGTCTTTGTGCACCTGCTACTGTGTCCTCTATATCTAAGTAAGCATTATTCTATTATTATTTTTCACAACCATGCTTATTTTTTCATTACTTAACCTAGTCAACTGGTAGTTTATGTTAGGTTATTCACGTTACATAGACTTGCAAGTGTTTTTTTTTTTAAGATTCTGTATCAGTAGATACAGATCCGAGGAGATCCTTGCCCCCGAGGATTGCAAGAAGAAATATGGTCAATGTTGTCCTGGATTGTTGGTGAATAAGTTGTAAGGCGTTAGCCAGCTGGGACTGAGCTAAGTCCGGGGAACAGTCAGTGTAGATAACCAGACTGAGTATACAAATCCTCCCTTAATATGTTGGTAGTCCATGTAAACGCTCTACGGATTTTGCAATGTCGAATCTTAGAAAGTTTTGGAAGGAAACACGTAACGTCACGTTTTCGATAAGACAATTTATCATAAATCACTATGTAGGAGTTTCCACTGTAAATATAAGAAATACTTGCGGACTTAAAAAGCTTCCGACTTACTAAACATTACTTTCATTGGTAAATTGAAAAGTATTAACTTATGGAAAATATTTTAAATCAATTGTCATACGTCCTGCACGACAATCATGAAATATGTAAATTCACTTAAATATACCTGTTAGTAGTACTTATGGAACCGTTTGCTTATTTCTTGCACACTTTTTTTTTTCATTTGTGGGTTCGCATTCGAATATCTCTTAAGGCAATTGCTTAACATCATATTAACATTTGATTTGTCCTGATATTGTCTTTTCATCGTTGTCCATCATCGTCCGTCGCATGCGCGCTCTTGATAATAATGATAACGAAAGGAGCATTGATCTAACTTTTACTTCCGTAAGTATAGTCTACTCTTAGTTATACTGATCAGTTGACTCCTATGCTAAGCAATGTACTGAAATGTTCGAACTGTTCTAGGTTCTGTAATTACCTTCTATTTCTGTGCTTTTTCCACTCCATATTTCTGATTTTTAAAACCCTGTGCCAATTGAGTCAGAGTGTTTATGCATGACTTCTCAAGGTTAATGTAAAGCAACGATTTCCAACAAAAGATGGCAACACTACCTCTATATATGTCTAACGTATTTTTATCGCTGCACGAAATTTCAATGCTGCTCCTACAAATTCAAGCCTAGAGACTTCTAACTTTCAGGGGGGAAAGATCATAACCAATTAAAGTGTTTGATCAATGCAGATTTTTTTTCGTTCTTGTTCATTGTTGAAAACGTTTCATTGTTATAGTTTCTGATATTCACAACAACAATCAAGCGATTTCAACAATAAAGAATAACGTAAATAGAAATCGGCATTGATCGAACTATTGAATTGGTTACAGACTTCCTTCCCTGAAAGTTAGAACTCTCTAGGATTGAATTTGTAGGAGCAGCATTGAAATTTCGTGCAGCGATAAAAATACGTTAGATATATATAGAGGTAGTGTTGCCATCTTTTGTTGGAGATCGTTGGTTTACATTAACCATAAAGAAATAAAAGATCAGCTTACAACATGCGTAACTTAATTTGTAACATCAGGAACTACTACATACAGCTACGAATGTGATTGAGGTGTCGTTGGAGACTTATCGGCGAGACGTGTTCAATTCTGTATAGATCATCCAAATAGGACGCCCGCTGCTGGCGGTAGTACATGTGCAGTCTGTTCACATTCCGTCTTACCTGTGTATGTTTTAATGCTTGAGTAGTGGATGTAATAGCGGATTCTGTAAATAATGTTAAGATAAAAACGGCTGCACAGCGAAAACAAGTGCCGAAAACTAAGTTAGAACTGAAAATTTGGTCCATATTGGATTAGACTGAAAATGGTCGAACGAGGTTAAATATTTACTCTGGTGTCTATCTTTATACACCAATCGAGCACTCAATATCGTTACGTGCATAGCTCAATTGTTAATACCAATTGCAGAGTACATCATATTGTCATGAACTAACTAATAGATTGTGTGTGAAACAAGTGTATTTCATACCTTGAAGTAGATACAGGCAAAAGGATGAAGTAGAATTAGCTGAAAATAGAAGAACATAGTTCCATTTTTTCGGCACGATAACCAAACAAATCCGTGTAAATAAACGGTTTACTGTGAGTATCACCAATCTTCGTTAAGAATTGACGAATCTTTAAGAAATTTTAAGATCTTTGAAATACATTAGAAGTATAATTAACGATTCATTTAATTGTTAACGAAGGTTGATGAAACCCGCCAATAAAATATTAATACTTCAGAGGTATACTATAGGTACCAGTGTAGACTATGTATCTAAATTAGAATGTACAGTTTTGAAGTAAGACTTCACGGTAATCGCGATTGTTTAACTATTCTAATTATTATACAACAACTACAAACAAAAGGTGGTGTATCATGAAGCCAATCTGACAATCTAGTCGCCATCTTAGGATGGTCATAGGCATGGTAACACAGCATTTGTTTAAACATTATCATGGACAAAAAAAAATGTGTGAATAAGTAATTGTATTCTTTTTAAATTGAAAACTGTGTTAAGAACAAAACAAACTGTGAATGCAATATTATAATTCCAGTATCATAATATATAAAGAGAAAGAAATAAATAAATATTTCAAAACAAAATATTTTCTAATTCACTTTATTTGTCCGTCTAAAAGCCTGACATCACATCACTCTCTATTGGCATGATAATTAACATATTACGTTCCAAAGTGAGCGGTCGTCATGGAAACAAACGGATGTGACGTCAACTAGCAACTAATTTCATTTTATGAGGAAAAGATAAGGATTAACTAGTGTATGAAATCAAAACACATTAAGGACAAATATACAACACTTTATTTCATATTACTGTATATCTACATTTATACAATGCCATATGTTATTAAAATAAAAAACGGAACTTTAAAAACACACTAGAAATTTTTCTCAAATTCATAAATTAACCAAACTTCAGAGATAGAACAGATACTGTTTTATATTGTTAGAAAATGTATGCACGTTTACTTTCGTTTGGTTTCGCAATGTAACTTATGTTCGGTAATGAGATGAAATGCTTTCCAAATTTCAAACCTGTAGAATTAACACCACTGCTGAAACCTAGCACAACAAAAATAAATTATCTATCTGGGCGCAACCAGTGCTGCACAAACTTATTCAAAATATGTTCACTATCAGGTCATAGGGAAATAACTAAATTTATAAGAAACTAACTTCATTATGATCTAGAATAGTAAATACGTTCGTACAATCTGTGATCGTTCGTTTTCAATATTAATATTCCTTAGCAAGTGATTTGTATATAAAGTTGTTTTAGGGCATAAAATGAACAAAACAAAATTATCTAGGTGTTGTCATTTACTGTTGGTCTAAATATTAGACCATTTAATGAAATTCATGTTGGTTTTCTCGAAGTCAGAGCCTTTATTTTAGAATACCTTTTTTAAAATAAGTTAATGAGGTCCATTTCAAAATTCTGTAACACTTCTTAAAATATTTTGTATAGCTGTTAATTAGAAAAACAAAATTATTATTCTTATAAAAATCGTGTTTCTTTCATGTTTCAGAAGGCGATAGTACGTCTACATAGTACAATGTGTATAAATACAAACATTGATAATTTTCAAGAAATTAACATTGTGCAATAGACAAGCATAGAAATACTCTCTGAGCTAAATTCTTCAATCATAAACTTTGCAAGATTCGATTGTGATTTTCTTAATCGATATGGCTTACATTATTGGTTAAGATTAAGTGCTGGATTTATAGAAGCTAACTAATCGGGCTGTTTGAATCCCAAATATCAAACAGTTCCTTGATAAAATAGTTATATAGGGATTGGCACTGGCCAGTTATTCGCACTTCCAAGATATTTTTTTTAATAATTTGGCGAAATTGATATTGCTCAGGACACATTCCCCATGAGAAAAATTCGGCGAGCCTCCGGTGCTTTATTGTTTCTTTGAAAATTTCTTCACAACGAAACACATCATCTTTGTTATTGGTCGTGGTTTAGGTGTTAATTTCAATGTTTCATTAAGTTACTAATGTAACCTATCAAAATCTAAGCAGATAAGCTAATGACTGTACTTTCATTTTTCTCCCATTATTTATTGCTATAATGTAATTATTGTAGGGTTTTCATTTTTAAACAGCTACAAGATGTTTGAGACCCCTTAGCATGTATCGCTATGTAAATTATGCACACTAGTTATTGCTACTAGGGGGGGGGGGGTTATCAATGACTGGTATGCCACTTTCCCACAGTGCTCATTTATTTCGCATAGAGTCACATAATTAGCACTTTTCTAAACAAAAATCAGATTTCTAACATTGCCTTTCTAGCCTATAAGAGGAAAAAGTACGATCGCTAGTATTTTTACGTAGGATAAGCCTTCACAGGAACAAATATCTGGGAAGGGTTACAACTACTGGGCTCACATCCTCAGGTCTCGAAAACGTATAGTGAACGTAAATGCCAATAACTAGGCATGAAGGGTGAGGGGGGAACTACTAATTAGATTAGAGGGTGCCAACAATAGGTCATTTTCCTGTTTTGAAGGATAAAAAATGTTCACTGTAAAATTAATTTCGGGAAAGGTCTAAGAATTTACTGTTAGCCATGAACAGAGAAGTAGAGTAGCAATAGACGTGCATTTCACGTTTAAAAAGGAAAGTGGTCTAATGCCAATAACTGGCACCAAAACAGCAGTTTTGAATGGAGCCAGTTTTTGATGTAGCATTTCTACTGTTAGTGCTATTAGAAATAAGAAGCTATAAAGTTAATTTTTCTACACATTCGGCAGCCTATAAGCTTCGACAGCCCGATGGCTAAAACGAATTTCCTTATTTTTGTAAACTGTACTATTACTCCTCGAAGTTTGTCCGTTCATTCATCTTGTATTCAGGAATGTACTGGAGGGTATACACTGGTATACGGCGTATACCCATCTTAAATTGTTTAGGTATCAGCGTATACCAACCTAAAATTTATGAAGTACGTAGGTATATGGAATAGTAAGAGAAATATTTCCTTACAACCAGTGAAGCGTATATACCCACCTAAAAATTAGCATTACGTCCCTGTATATATAGCATAGAGTTAGGAAGAAAATAGAGAGAACATACATGACGTCACATGAAGCCAAATTCGGTTCATCGGCAGCCATCTTGTGTGGCCCCATTAGAGTCCCTCTATACCGAGTACTGTGAGGATTGCCTTTTTCGATAGAGGATGAGTGCACCTCAGAGAGACCTCTGAATATGGGGCCACACAAGATGGCCGAAATGCCTCGTCCCTTCCGTCTCTTGGCTTCATTCCCCTCTCCAACAAAACAGCCTTAGGTTCCCTCTATTTACCATATTCCTAACTCTATGATATAGCCTATAGTATAATGATATTCTGAGATTTGGAAGTATTTGGAAATTTATTTTTAATAGTGAAAAGATAGGCTTAACATATACATAAATAATTTCAAACTCAAGTAACTATGTAATTTGCCGATAACGTCACAAGATAGTGGATCATCCTCGGATTGGCCCGATGAAATACAGAGAAGAAACAATATTACAAAATAATGATTTTAGATCAAGGCGAAGATGCGTTCATGATGGCTTCAATATTATTGTAATGAATGGATGATGTAAGGTTATTTAATCAGCCGAGAGTATATATAAAATCCATCCCATAAATGAAATAAATTAATTCTTATCAGTTCAGTAGATTTCATTTAATTAACTGCATTATATTGTACTGACAGATATTCAAATAACTTGTTAAGGAAAAGCTTCTGAATTCTGACAATGCACATTTCGGTTGTTGACATCATTAACCAGATACAAATTACCAAAATTTACATCCACCTCAATTGTACATTCATAAATTCTCACCTAAAATGCAGTTTCCATTCCGAAAGTAACAATATATTTCAATAAAGACAACATTACATTGCCAAACCATAAAACTGCGTTTCTAAATCAATGTTACAATGTTGAGACCACCATTCAAATCGGAAACCATTTTCAGAACTGAAAACAAGAACAATTGAACCAAAGGAAGTTAAATGTTCTACTTTATAGAATTGTGACCAAAATCTTTGAATGAACTAATTACTAATTTTGCTAAATTATTTATCCGTTTCACAATTCTAACAATTCTCTTAACAGAACCATGGAAATTACAAAACGTAGTTTAGATGTTCCGCATTTTAAAAAAAATCGAAGGGTTTGAAATACACAGCGAAAATTAGCGGTGTTGATTCAACACTTTTTAGTGTCAATGCTAAACCAAAATAACGCAAAAATTGTATTTATTTCGGTCCTTCAACATAATGGATATGTTGTCAATCCTCGCTCAACACAATGGATAGTGTCGTACTAGCACTACGAGAGTGTGAAATCAACATAAATCAACACCTCTTTTTGTGTTGATTTATTACAAAAAAGTGATGGTCGTCCTAGGACACCAAAAAATGTTGAATCAACACCGCTATTTTTTCCTGTGTATTTGTGACACTTTTGAATACTGACTCTTTAACAGTACGAACGGATTAGTAGGCTAAATGTAATTTCAAAACTTGTTAGTTAAAGTAACTTACAACCCGAAATATCTGATACAAAGCTGTCATATTTTGAACAAAGAAACCTTATATCTTAATGTATCCATGTACAAAATATGACAATCTTGTGTCCTGTATATTTCGGGTTATAAATTATATAAAAGATAACCTCGAACTTTTTTTTTTATTCGTTAATCTCTTTACTTCTGGAGTTGACAAATATATTTCGGTAATCACGATTATGTGGAATAATATTAAAGCGTCGATCTATTTAGTTTGAATGTATATTAAAACAAAATATCTTACAAAGGAATATATAATAAATTAGGCTTTTAATATTTGACATCTGTACACTCACTTTTAAACCATATCGAAAATATTATAAAAGAAAAGATGTAATTAAATCTATTTACCTGGATCAACTTATTTTCACATTCAAGTATTGTAAATTCTTATTGAAATAAATACAATGTTGTTATAAATTCTTTGGAAACAAACAACTCAATCCATCCATTTCAGATGTCTCAAGCTTTAATATTTCTTTTTGAACATCGATAGTTCATGAAAATTGAAAATATGTGTGTGGGCTTACAATAGAAAAGATTCAAAACTAAATTTTGATTGTCCATCACATTGAGTTTTTGTCTCTTAGACTAGTGGATCCAGAAACTATCGGAGACCTGCGGATATTTTTTGTTCAATTCCTAGTCTACAAGTTAATGAGAATCCACCGTACTGACTACCAGTTAAATTTATTTTCCTCAATCTCACTAGATAAATTTCGAGAAATAATTTTAACGTGCAATTCGAAGTCCATTTGGATTCTGTATTTCCTGTCCACTGAGACAAGGCTCTCAGCTGCTAATATCGTTATTTTTTTTATTTTTTTTTTAAAGTTAAAAATTAAAATACGTGTCAACATCCGTAATAGAGAAAAACTTACTCCACTTTTCAATTAAATAAAGTGATGCCTTAACGCGTAGTTGTGCTCTTTTCCACGCCTTCTGGTTTAAACCACGAGAAGTAATGAATACAAACTTTCTTCATTTCTTGCCACACAAATCTTCTCATGACTTTGTGTTTTGAATGAAATGTGGATTCTCATTAACATTTTGTATTGGGTGCAGTGTTACAAGAAAAGCTTTCCCATTGGTCCATGAAGGAATGAACATTGGCCGGCTTACATGAACAGAAGAAGAAGCTGTCTCAGAGCTGTCCGAGTCGCGAAGAGACATCGCATCGTCAAGGCTCCTCGGTCCGTGACGGAAATGATCGTCACGAAGAGGTGCAAAGTGTTCTCGGTTGCTTTCACGAAGTTTTTCTTTGCTTCCACGAATGTTAAGTACATGTTTTTGCTCTTCTTTATTGCTATCAGTCGCTTTCGCAAGGTGTCTCTGGTGGTCATGCTTATCTTGTTTGGAAGTATCGTCTACCGTGACATTGCCATTTTCTGTGTGATAATGCTTAAAAACAATGTGGCCATGTCCTAGATTCCTTTTTGGTGCTTTCAATTCTTGGAAATCACTGCTTGCTTTAGGTCTATGGTCCTCGTCTCTGGAGAAAGAGCCATCTGCGTGGAAATCATCGTCTTCTGTTGGAAAAAACGGAGGAATCCGCCAACCATGTTTCTTTAGCCACTCGTGATGAAATCGGAAATCATCCTCTATTTCATCCTCTTCCTGATTGAAGAAGTGAGAGCTATGGAATGGATGACCACGATGATGGTGATGATGATGATGTAGATCGTTATGCGAGTGATTTTCTGAAGTTTTCCAATCTTCTTCATTATCGTCATCATTATCATCATTGTGTTCATCATGCACTGATGAACTTTCTTTATATTTCGTTGGTCTCTTCTTATTCAAAAGTTGCGGTCGCGATTGCAATGGAGGTTTACCTTCTGGTTTTGGGTTTAGGGTTACCTCGCGATCATCTTCTATTTGTTTGTTTTTCGGATGTTTCTTTCCATTATTTTTGGTAGGTTGGAGTTCAATCCTTTTTCCCTTGTTCTTATTAATCTTTGATGGTACTTCTAACGCGGCGTGAGGCAGAGGAGGGGGTGGTTTAAGCCATCGCTCAGGATTAGGCACCGAAGAATCATGGTTTGATTTGGAAGGCTTAAAGGAAGTTCCGACGCTCTGTACTACTTTGCTCTTTTTTGGAGGTGGTGGTGGTGGTGGTAGTAGATGAAGATTATTTAAACCCTTATTCTTTACAGGAGAGGGTGGTTCAAGTCCGGGGATAGGCATCTTCAATGAATGAGAGGGTAACTTGGTATTTTGCTGTTTATCACGAATTGGGGAATAATTGTTCTGTATACTTGCGGACGACCGTTCATCCTCATCATTTGGTGCCCTTAAAGATGTTGATAAAGGAAAACTGTCTTTACTATTTCCGTTTGAGCCTCTGTTTCTATCATAGTGGGGATACGGTTTGTCCTTCGAAGAAGTTGGTGGTCTTGGCTTGTGTTGGGGTAATCTGGTGATTGGTGAACCACGAATTATGTCTCCTTCTTGGTTTTTCCTATATCGATCAAACGAAGAATCAAAATTACGATAATGGGACCCGTTTGTTCTTGGACGAAACGTAGTTTGCTCTCTTGGAACATATTTATTTCCATCAATTGATACGAAAGGTTCTCTGGAAACTTCTGATCCTTTACCATGTGAATCAAACGGAAAACTGTATTTACTATTATGAAAATGCCTTGTGTTACTTGTAGAGTACCTTCCTGGGACAGGGGGTGATCCTGTTGACGTAATTATTTTCAGTTTTGTGTTGATAGGTTTACTTGGTCGATTTTTGTTCTGTTTCGGATCAAATGGCTGCCACTGACCTGTAAAAGAAGATTAAAACTAAATAACATGTTAAAAAAGCATGCTACTATTTAGCTTTAAAATAATGAACTACTTATCTGAAATAAATTCAAGTAACTTTCAAGCTTTTTAAATCCATGCCTTTACGCTAACTTAAGTCTACAAGCTACCACGTTATGTGTTTTTACTCCATCAGCGACGGAAGATATCTAGAAGTGAGTAGAAGTGCTCATTCACCGAGAATCTACAAATAAGTATACAATGCTCTAGGATATTTCATCTACAGTTTCCAACACTGAGATGTGTCTTTTACCTATGTTGTTTCTCATTAAGATGCCAAATACCAGATGTTAGAAGATGCCAAATACCTAATAGCACAATGTAGTGCCATTTAAAAGAATAAATATTATACAACATTGATAACCTGATGACATCGTGTTTTCACTTCTGATATCTACCATCTTGTTAGAAACAAATTTCCGCAGACGATTTTTTTTTCAATACGTCATTTATGATTTATTGAGATTTATTCGCTTTCTTCCCATTGTTAGGCGTTGGCGTTGGGCTCCAAGTTGGAAACACTATATCTCCAAAACAAAGCGGAATTCGACCCATGCCCATATGAACTTTTTTGTTATCATGACTCATACTATCACCTCCGTAAGTATTGAACCTTCATCCCATTTGAAAAAAATATATGTTTCTGTTGAGGTGGCAACACTGTACATGTAACATCACTCCATTTCACATGGAAGGCTATCTCCACTCTTTCGGTACATGTTTCACCGCACACTTTTTGTATTTTCTTTCAGTGGTTTGTAATATTCCAGTGGTTTGATTAAAATGGGACACCCTGTACATCTTTAATTGAAATGGTGCAGCATATGTATAGAACCAGAAATAAAAGTGAAGAAAATTTAGAACTGATAAGAACACCAAAAAAATCATACCTATGACATGACATCAAGAAGTGTTCATACCAAATAAAGATATATGTTTCAAGAAATTAATCACACAATGTGTTAATTAGCTTATCGAGTAAGGGAACGGAAGCAATCTTATGTAAATTTGTTGCAAAGTAAACATTATTGTTAAAATTTATGTGACTGGTTAGATAATTTAAACTTTCAAACAAGAAACTGGCTTACCTGTGTCAGTTTTGCTTTCTGTATATGTAATTACTAGGGTTCGAAATTTTATGATATTATTTTTTTAAAAAAATAGTCTGCCTTTCCAAGCTTAAGTTAATTTTTAACTTTTGTGAACACTATTAGTCTTATAAATGCATATTTTCCTATATTTGGCATATTTTAACCAGAACAAGGTATACAAGATTATGTTTAGTAGTTTTCAACATTTTCACCAGAAGTAGTTTACAAAATAATCACTGGGCTACAAAGTTTTGGCGACTTCTTGTTTATCTCAATTGTTTGGTGTTTCTTATTTAATTTAGTGTGACTAATTATGAATACAATAATCTCTTGCCCGAAATGTCGATATTAATTCTCCTGGGAGAGAATTTTTACGAAAATTAAATACTCTTAAATAATTAAAATGCTTTCAATAAGCCTTTTTAGCTCCCTATGCCGTACATTTTTATGCCCAAAATAAATATGATATGATGTTTGTAGAAAAGACTGGATAGTGGAAAATATATTTCCGTCGAATAGAACCATGAGAGATCGGTCACATATACACAGAATAACACCAAAAGAGTTATATGTAAAAATAATCGAAATTTCTTACTCAAGGTTTTACTCGGTGACCAATAAGTTTCCAGGTGTAATACACTTACTAATGTCTTGTCGCAAAGTTCTTGTTCCAAGCATATACCAACTAACACCCTGCCCTGCACTATACTCAGAAACACTGCAAGGTATTTCTTTAAATTTCATAAATCAACTGTCAATTGATTTCAGCTTTAGAAGAGAAGATAATATTAATTACAACAGCATATATGAGTAGATAAAAATATGAACATTTACCCAGCGATAAAGGAATACAAATTTACA
>JAGDQP010005216.1:3286-16029 GCA_022664845.1 Lepisma saccharinum
ATTCAGTACAGTAGGTTCTTGTTTCTGTGTCAGTTCCTGTATATCTCAATACCAACTTATATTTAACATTTGTGCAATTTACCAGCGCTTTCGGGAGCTTTTCTATGCAAATTTAATCAAATTACATTTTATTCGGTACAATAGGTTCTTGTTTCTGTGTCAGTTCTTGTGTATGTCAACACTAAGTTATATTCAACATTTGTGCAATTTATCAGCGCTTTCGGGAGCTTTTCTATGCAAATTTAATCAAATTACATTTTATTCAGTACAATCAGTGTTTATATTTCTGTGTCAGTTCTTGTGTATGTCAACACTAAGTTATATTCAACATTTGTGCAATTTATCAGAGCTTTCCTAGCTTCAGAAACCAGTATATTACACATTTGTTTCAATAAGATACAACAAACGGTCTAGTAAACGTCCAAATGTGTGTTAGTTCAATATATAATTATGTCATAAGGCAACATTCTGCTATCAGCATTATTCCTAAAACAATCAACTAAAGTCTTCACATATGTATTTATCAGTCAGCATTAGTCAAATGTTTCAATACCCATCCAAGTATTATCTTCAGTAACCATCACTACTATACCACAACAACCTTAATGTTAAACTTTAACCATTGGATCTCCCACAATGCAACAAAATCTAACACTTGGAGCAAAATAAACTTTAACCATTGGATCTGCCACAATGACATTCTTTTCTTTCAACACAAGTCAGCAAAACAGTTAAATTACATTTTATTATGCAAAATCAGTGTTTATATTTCTACATATCTCAATTCCAACTTATATTCAATGTTTCTTTTCGTGTTCGTTACCTTTCTGTAAATTAATAAGGCCTTTGCAAGCTTTTCAGCACAAGTTTAGTCAAATTACATTTTAATACGCAAAATCTGTGTTTATAATTCTCTCAATCAAGCATCAACCCTAATTAAATTGTATCAAACAATGTTACTGTCAATACAATGTTCCTAGCTCTTCTTAATATTCACACTTAAAGTATCTTACATTTATGTCTCGTTGTTGATAATAATAATTTTATTTCTTATTTCGTTTTCAAAAAAAATCATTCCCACCCTTTCTGCTTTTTTTTCTTCTTCTTCAACTAAATTAATTTCTTTGCGCCTGTAGGTATCTCGTCGAAGACAACCCTTTTTTTTCTCAAAACTAATTAATTTGTTGTTCTTCTTCTTCCGACAAGATGAAACAAGCCTTCAGGGGGAGTACGATTCTCTGTTCCAAGCCAGGGAAAGGGGTAAGAAATAAAGGTCAAGGGTTAAATTGAATTTTAGTTTTTAATTAGTGAGCTGACAATCCACGGTGTACGTTTGCGTGGCGTCTATAGAATTCAAGCTACAAGGACGTATTTAATTAATGCGTAATTAAATCATGGTGTACGTGGCTAGGTGTATTCTACTAACACTTTTTTTTTCGCTGTGGTCTTCATTTTGAATAATAGTTATTATTGCATTTGGCTGAACGTTAATAGTACTACAAACGTAATGCTACAGCAGAATGTAAGTTTACGTGCAATGTTAAAAAGTTAGTAAAGGGAGAATTTAAGTGTTCATTTAAAATATTACACTATAGTGACTATACTACTTGTAACACAATCAGATACTTCGAAGTATCCGATAAAATGACGGCTAAATTATTTCCCTTAATTCTTTATTTATTTTTGTAGACGAAAAATTCTTTCATAGTCTGTAAGAACGAAATTTTTATTGAATATGAGAAAGAACGAAATTTCGCCTCATCTTAAACTCAATTTCCAAATACTTTTGTGTTTTCCATATCTTACTGCCACGGATATAGAAATTGTGCCTGCAGTCAGCTACAACGTCAACTCTGTCTCTTCTACGGATAGAAGTTGAGTTCTAGCTGCAGGTGTACTCATCTTGAGCTGTCATTATGCTCCGTGAACGCCATAATATCTATTCTTTGAAAAAGTAGAACAATGGAAAAAAAAAGAGTATAAAATAAAAGAATTATTTAAAAAAGATCTGAAAATATTATAAATAAAAATATTCTAAAGTTGACAATATTGCGGATATATTTACTTTTTTATATTGTATAAAAAGGAGTAAAAATGTTGTTTTATACAGCCGTTGGCGGATCTCCGTCAGAGCGCGTATCGTGGATCCCAGGTGGTCTGCGGGCTATAGGTTGAGAACCTCTGATGACGTATTTAGAAGAGTGTGCGAGAGATTTGGAATTCTCCAAATCTCCGATTTCTAGGTAAAATTAGAGCAATTATAGCTATGTTTTGCATGTTTGAACACAGCCTCCAATCTTGGAATCATCCAAAATAAAACTCATTGAATAGTTAAAAAAAAAAATTGGATTCGTGCCGTGCTGTAGCGTTTTATAGAGTTGTCAAGGCCTCTTTTTCCAGACAGAAGAAAGCTATGGTTGAGAAGGGCGCGGCGTTGTTAATGTTTTTGCTGCCATCTTAAATGTATTCATTTAAAAAGTAATGCAAATATGTAGAACACAACTGACCTTTCTCAAATAACTCTCAGTGTTTGATATGTTGTTCAAGGATAGTTCTGAAATGTTATCAGGTCTAGAGATTCTTTTATCGTAGAGTAGAGCGAGACTAAAGACGAAACGAAAGACAGATTGTATTAAGATGAGAGTGCAAGAAACTCAAGAAATAGAAGAATTCTCTAGCTACATCTCAGCCTTAAAATGTAGATCCCTTGACATACATAATCACTTGACAACCTTATACACCATTTCGTATTCTTCGTCATGAATATACCCTGCTATCATCAGCCATGCACGCAAGGAGATGGAAGGTTCTGCGATCGTAATTCAGAAGGTTCTGGGATCGATCCCAGCAACCGGCCATGTTACCTGAGGTTTTTCTAGAGGTTTTCCTAAATCACACCGGGGTAATGCCGAAATAGCACCTTCAAACTAGGCCCTGGAAAACTTCCTTCCCACATCCTGTCCTCTCTCCTATTTCAGCCTGAGCCATAAGAGCGTAATAAAGTGCAAATTAAAAAAATGGGATTGTATCTATACCACAGATCTTGACTGCTATCTTCCTTCGGAAATACGTTCGCCGCGGAACATCACTTCTATACAGTATAAAAGTGGTTTCTTAACATTGAAAAAAAAAAGTTGTCATCTGTGCACCGAGAAACAGTTTTCATAGAAATGATATATCATCTCATTCAATTTAAAATGAGAGCATACCGGTTTGGAAATAAGACCAGTGATCTTATGTTCTCACCAGTCTGTTCTCGTTTTCCGTGCACATATGAGAACATTTTTCTCAATTTTAAGGAACAACTTTTTACAGTGAAACACTTGAGTAGCGCAATGCCGTACAAGTTACAATAAAGTATGCTTCTTTTCCACTTGAAAATCATCTTTTGTACGTCAAGTGTGACAGCTTTTGATCATTCTTATACACTTTGTTACTTCCAAAATTCCGATCATAATAATTTAAACACTTTTAAGTATAATCTTTTTGAAGACGCTTTTACACAAGCTAGGCTGCCTTCAGATGAAGCTGCTAACAGTGCTGCAAGTGGCGTTTCAAAGAGGTATCGACGCCCGTTTGAAGCTCTGCTGAATACCTACGAACAACCCATTAAGCAGCGCTGCTAGTGGCCTCGTCTGAAGGATACCATAGCAGCGCCGTCGACGAGCGTTAGCAGCACTGCTGCAGCGCGTTCGTGGCTGCGTGTGAAACTTCTAATATATTTCTAGTACCGGTATTCACAAATGGTAACTCTTCTATTAGAAGCAAGAAAAGTGAGCAATAAATGTTTATAACTTTCCTTCAGAATGATACGTTTAACTTCCCACACATTGCTTAAACTTCTTGACCATAAAAACTAAACAGATTTCCGGAAAGATGGGTGCAAAAGATGTAAAATAAGCGTATTATTCTTTTTACAACGTACATGTAAGTAGAGCACAGAAATGTAAATTACAGTAAATTAAGTTTTAAAAAGAAATTAGCAATCAAAGAGTTTTACTGTATTGAAAATTGCTCTATTTTAAGGTAAAACTAGTAGATTTATCGTATAAGATGTATAGTGAGGGGACAGTACTCCAGTTTACAGCCTTACTTTAGAAAGTGTGCCAAGTTTGGGTTTTGAATTCGTGTGGGTCAAGTGGATCCCAAATATGACATTTTTACTTGTCAAATTTACATGTCATTTTTTTTTTCAATGTACAGGGTGCCTCCAAAAGTATGCAACAAGGAAAAGTTTTCAGTCTTAATTATATAGGCTTATATCATATTGAATTAAATCTTTCTTGAAGTAGATCATGAATATGTATGTTTTAAGTTCATACATATTATTTTCAAGGAGCTATTACGTCTGAAACCTTCATTTTACCTGTAAATATCATTTCGAATGCAATTCTAAATGCCATTAACACGTAAGTTAAACACCTTTATAGTGTAGGTCAATAATGTTTGCGTTTAGAGCCATAATAAGTATGGTATCATACTTCACTGAATGAATACACTGCCAATATCATAAAATATAGTATTGTATTTGAAATACACAATATAACATTACTAATAAAAGTAAACCTTTATTTGCCAAGCTATAATTTTCCACACACACACACACACACACACACACATATACATATAAAAAAAAAAAAAAAAAAAAAAAAAAAAAAAAAAATATATATATATATATATAAAGTAAATTCGACAATTGTGACAAATATATTGTATAATATATATTTTAGAAGGGGTCTAGCCGAGCTGGTCTACCGGTTCCCGTAAGATCACCGAAGTCAAGCAGCTCTGGGTCTGGTCAGTGTTTGGATGGGTGACCGTTTCAGCACTCCAGATGGTGTTGCCTGTGCGGCGTCCACCCAGCGTCGTGAGGCCAATTGGGGAGCTACCTGAATAAAGAGGTAGCGATCACAGTTGAGGGCTTCGGCTCTCCTCTCCCAACACGTCTGGTCAGCGTGGGAGCAGTAGACCACCTCCTCCCTCCGGGAGAGGCCTCATCCAGTAGTGGATTGAATATGGCTGTGTATTATTATTATTATATATTTTAGAAATTAGCAGTTACAATTTTCTCGAATAACATGTAATAGGCCCAGATGCCAATCATTAATGTCATGAACAGTACTATTAACCTCAGAACAGTAACACAGATCAGTGCAAAAAAGATTATTATTCCTGCAACTGCAAGCTCTGTTTTTGCATCTGGTAGTGCATTAACATTTTCGTAGAGCCAAAAGAGCTTCCGGTGCTAGTGGTAAAGTGCATTGTTCTGGAATCGATTTTTCAGTCGGTCTCAATCCAAGAAAACGCAGTTATGTTGGGAACAACTGGACATGAACATTGGATGCCTTCAAAACCATTTTGTGATAGTACGCTCTCTTTCTGTGTTGGTATCAGTGTACCTAAAGGTGCTGGAAGTTGCCTACCTTCTTTTCCAACCTTAACAAACATGACCCATCGAATATCCTTTAGAGACTCCAGTTTACTTTCGTTATTCCGGTACAACAGGTAAATATTCCGGCAGGCTCCATTTGCGTGTAGACACTCTCTGCGGTATCTCGGGTTCTACCCCAAATATTGCAAATGCACTCAATATATTATCGTCACATGCAAGAAAGGCCTTGAAGTTCATAGTTTCAAATCTTTAGTGGCAAAGCATCCTGTGTTGTCGCAACCCTTATATACGTATCACCCAATTAAAACATCGGCGTGCTTCTCTCCAATACGATAATAACAGTCACAAATTGAAAGCTTTTCTTCCTTCATACGAATTATTGTTGTTAACTTAAGAATACATTTAAAAATGTCAATATTTGGGAATACAATACACAAATATATCCGCATCCAGGGTATACACATCAAGTATTGTTTGTGGGTCCCTTTGCGAAACATTCATAGAATGAAGTATGATTTGTTGGTGAGCCTCCTTATTACGGTACCAATATTATTTAACACGTATAGCTAAAGATTAGTCGGTCGAGTCTTTGATAATAGTACGTATCTTTCCTTTTGGGGTTCTATAAATTTACGCAACATATTTACCTTGTAGAACAAGCCTAAATCATATTCTTTATGCCTGACTACAATATTCAAAACTAATTTAATTTCCATATAGAAAAATAACAACACATTCAGATTCTAGAACTTTCAGTGAGAAAACGACATTTATTTTAATTTACTGGAAAACTTACTTCCCATATAAATTACTTTTCGTATGCTCTTAATTGTTATACGCCCTTCGTAAATATGCGTTCAAAGAAAGTTTACTTCTGAAAGTAATTTGAGATTTTATTCTTAAGATTGCATTTGAGCACTTTTACCTTCATTTTATCCTTGAGTTCTTCCATTCTCTTTTTTATTATGGCACAAACCATAGGTAGGAAAGAAAATTTATTTGTACAACAAAGATGATTTTCTTTAAAACCACACATAAAAGCATGAATATAAGTTCTCACCTTCAATATCCACTTTTACAGTCTTACCATAAGTTATTGTCCTTCAGTTCTTACCTTTCTTACTTTTACAGTCTTGTTTTTGTCTAATTAATAGTTTCCTTGATTTTCTGGAATTCGGTTTCTTTTTAGCTCCCATAGCTTTCGCTTGCTCCTCCTTGTTACGTTCTTTGAGCCATAGTTGCCATTCTTGAACAGATTTTGGTTTATTCTGGACCTCTTCCTCCTTGATTCCAAATTTACACACCTTTCTCGCAGTTTCTTCTTCAATATTATCTTTATTTACATATGGACTATCATCCACGACATGACTAACTTCGGCACTTGACGTATTCTTCATATAAAATACAGTTTCGTTATTGTTATTCGTTACTTGTTTCTCTACTTCAGATTTACCAACCTCGTCATGAGACTTTCCTGATAACTTACAAATTATCAGTATATCATCTTTTCTAAATTCGACTATCTTAGTTTTATTATTTATCACCAGGATGTCGAAATAACTAATAAATTCTTGCTCGAGAAATACATCGTATGGATATTTATTAACAACAAAAACTTTTATTGGTACTCTTTCATGATTTTCTAAGTTAATAACGACATCTAATTTTCCTTTGGCGTTCTTTATTTCTTAGCCATCAACCGTTTTTATAGGCACAAAATCAGTCTCTGTATTGTTGATCTGTACAGAAGGATATTTACTTCTTAATTATTAAAAAAATTCTAAACTCATGATGGAGCATGTTGCTCCCGTATCTAGCAGCGCAATAGCAGTCGTACAAGCAATAGTAATTTTCATGATTTTGCTCAGTTTATTATTTTGTGACTCATCCAGTGCTTGGAAAACAGTACAAATTCTATGATTTTTTAAAAAAATCATTCGTATTACTAATACCACTAATTTGCAAATGATTTCTATCTTCTTTATGATCTTGATCTTCCGTAAATCTAACATGTAATTGATTTAATCTACCATCTCCACGAGGTAACATACAATCACCTGATGATCTATCTCCGCTATTGTAATTACCATTACCATATGTTTCACAACAATTTCTATCTGCCATCAAGCATACATTATGTGCATTTAATTGTCCCACATTATTTGACCTATTGAGTTGTGAATTGCCAGTAGTGTTAACATACGTTTGTTGGTTTCTATTATCTTGTCTTTTTTGATAATTACTATCATTACGATTCCATCTCATCTTATATTGCTTGATATTTTCACGTTTATTATATTTACCTTTATCTATATCACGACAACTTGAATTTTGAGGATATTTATTTTGATCATTGTCTTTCTGCTTAAAACTTGCATATCTATCATTCTCCTTACAATTCGCCATAAATACATCATACTTCTCTACACTCTTAATCAAGTCTTCGAGTGTGTTACAAGTTGTGAACAGCAAACCTCGTTGTAGGCGTCCCGGTAACAGGTTAACTATAGTTCTGTATAGCTCCTCTGGCGAAATGTTTTCATCGATAGATGTGAATTTCGTAACAAGTTCTTGAACCTTTTCACTGTAACTATCTACTACTTTCTAATCTATACGACTATTTTTTAGCTATTTTTTTCTTAATTTTGATCTTTTCGTGGCTTCCATAAATATCTAAGAACAACCAGCAAATGTCTGCGTATGAATTAATTTTGCTTCGGTTCTGCCAGAAAACACATTGAGCTACACCCACCATGGCGCGTTTAATGACAGACATAAGTTCAAAGTTGTTAAGATCCATCCATACATGAAAGATATGTTGTTAATCTTTCTAAATATATTGTACGGCTTTCTTTGCTAATGTCCCCGCACCATTGAGGAAGATTATCAAAATTTTGCGGAGATGGGTTTCTATTACCCGGCTACTTAAACGTTTTACTAAATTACCAATGATTCTTTTCTTATTAAAGCTACTCGTACTAGATTGTCAGTCATTACTAATATCAGAGAAATACTGATGTTCTTCGTTATCACGATTGGTTCTCAAATATCGTCTACTACCCTGTTGATTTCTAATATTATTCTGACCTGTAGCATATTGAATATTCGTAATGTATTCCTCATTATGCATTTCATACGTTGAGAAACTTGCATTTTAAAAGCTTCAAATCCACTTTCAAACTTACTGATCTTAGCATGTAAGAAAGGCGTTTCTTTTGTCTGTTCTTCTCGCAGCTCATCCAGATTTGCTATACTCATACAGCAATCTATAAGCAAACTGTATTGTTCTTCTATTCTAACTCTATTTGTTTGGTACAAATCCTCTACCTCCTTAATTAGGCGTGAAATATCGGTTAATTTATTCTTAATTACGTTCTCTTGTTTTGCGAACAATAGTCTCTGAGATTCCATTAGTTCTTCTCTACTGGAATCTAAAATTTCTAAGAACTCTGTACTTTGGTCATCCATTATACTCTGCACATTAGTCTGACCTTGAGATATCTGACGAAGTTCCTTTCGCATATCATTACAGACCTTTAATACAGTTTGGTCTTCATTTTTCGATACAATATCATCGTCAGCTACTATTCCTATAGTAGTATCCTTTTCACATGTATCTTTATATTATGTTTGTTCCGGTAATGTACAAATCTTTTCTTTCGGTTAATTTCATTTGGATTTGCAATGCCTGTAACTGTCGGAGTCTTCTTAGCATTACTATTCGGATTCTTTTCAGAATTCATGATTCTCTTGTCATACTATCTTACTGTTACATATATGCAAAGGTAGTATATTTTCAAATAATAAAGCCCCAATGTTTGGTAGAGCAAAATTTAAATATGTTACGGTACCAATATTATTTAACTCGGCTAGCTAAAGATTAGTCGGTAGAGTCTTTGATAATAGTACATAATTAACATATTTCCTTTTGGGGTTCTATAAATTTACGCAACATATTTACCTTGTAGAACAAGTCTGAATCATATTCTTCATGCTTGCCTACAATATTCAAAACTACTTTTATATTCATATAGAAAAATAACAACACATTCAGATTCTAGAATTTTCAGTGAGAAAACGATATTTATTTCAATTTACTATAAAACTTATTTTCCATACAAATTACTTTTCGTATGCTCTTAATTGTTATACGCCCTTCGTAAATATGCGTTCAAAGAAAGTTCACTTCTGAAAATAATTTGATATTTTATTCTTAAAATTGCATTTCAGCACTTTTACCTTCATTTTATCCTGGAGTTCTTCCATTCTCTGTTTTTATTGTGGTACTAACCATAGGTTTGTGGCCATCTGCTGTTTACCCATAAATAATTATTCCCAATATGTTGTTTACTTTCTAGTTTTTGTCGTCAACACAAAACAAATTAACTAATTATCATTAGTTAATAATAAATAATTAATAATTTGTTCATCTGTCCAGATTCACAAGTAATAATAGCAACAAGCTATTACCCAACATTCTCTAAAGTGTGCTGGCCCTGTTTCATAGCTTCAATAGTGAAAACATCCTCAAAGTTTCTATAGCTAACCATAGTAGTATTTGAAAGACAAAACAAGTGCTTTTTCACTGTTCTTCTTGTAATGTGCCATTAATTTATTAGATAGGTACTTGCTTAATTCTGTCTTAATTCTTAACGTGCAGTAGAAAGTTTTTCACATTGAATATCTTTGTACTGTCTGTTACGTGGTAGTGAATTCCAGATGTTTTAGCAAGTCTTCTTGCACGTATTCTGACTTTCATGGAACCTTCAATATATTGGTCAAACAGAATTCGCACATCATAAGCAGAAGCCATGCTATTAATCTTCTAAAAACATTACTTTCAAACTCAAATACACAGGGAATGTCAGTAAAACTATGTAATTATTGTACAGTGCACATGTCATCAGCTAAAGGTACACGTTAGTGATAAGTAATTGGTATTTTCGGAATGTCATCAGGTAGTTTCAGAGATAATATTTCCGACACGAGTTCATGTTCGGTAGTTAGTATATGCATAGAGCATTAGGATTGAAATTTGAAGAAAGGGACACGTGAAACTTATATGTACCAATTGCATGCTCTGGTGCTAGTAGATCTAGATCTGGACGAGACTTAGCCACAACAAGTAGTCTGGAAATCAGGTTACGCTCCTGTCTGTTTCTTGTTTCTTCGCGAAGACAATTTCTATGATATTTCATATTTTGAGTGACGGCATCTTCGTCTTCATTCAGAAAAGCTAATCTTGATTTAACATTCTTCCTTTTGGAATTCTAATGCAAGTTATTATTGGAGATAAAATGTGCGTGTTTCAATATGACCCAGTAGCGTAAAGATAGAGCTCAGAGTGGCAAACCAGTGAATCTCCCCCTCCGAAGTCCAAAGAAGGGGTGAATGTCGAAATCCAAAGTCAAATTTGTGTTGATCGTGTTCTATGACTACAAGGAAATCATGCATAATGAATTTGTTCCCTCCGGGAAGACGGCAAATGCAAATTTCTACGTGGAAATCCTCCAGAAACTGCAAAAACGTGTCCTGCGCGTGCATCCAGAGACCGCGACATCATTGATTCTGCACCACGACAACGCTCCGTCGCACCCGTCGCTCGCTGTCAGGGAGTTTTTGACAGGAAAAGGTATAACCACGTTTTCCCAGCCACCATACAACACCGATCTCTCTCTGTGAGGTTTATTCCTGTTTCCAAGGATGAAAAACACGTTGAAAGGACACCATATAACATCCAAAGAGCCGAGACGAAGGTGATCAACGAGATTCCAGAAAAATACTTTCCGAGACGCCTACAAACACTGGGAAAGTCGCTGGGCTCGCTTTGTCGATGTCCAAGTTTCTTATTGTGAAGAATGCTAGTTTTATTGAAAGATTTTCTCCAATAAAGTGTGTTTTCTATACTCAGTCTCCTTACTTTCTGGACAGACATTATATAATGTATATACAATCTCCATAAATCTAATTATTTCATTACATTAGATATGTAATATGTTGTTAATGACATATTTAAAATTGCATTCGAAATAATATTTACGAGTAAAATGAAGGTTTCTGACTTAAAACATACGTATTCATAATCTGTTCGAAAAGCTTTAATTTGATATGCTATAAGCCTATATAATAATTATTTTTTAAAAAAATCCTTGTTGACTTACTATGTGAGTTTAACATACTTTTGGAACACCCTGTACATTGAAAAAAAATGACATGTAGATTTGACAACGTCATATGACAACGTAAAAATGTCGTATTTAGGATTCACTTGACCCATACCAATTGAAAAACCAAACTTGGCACACTTTTTACAGCGTAATATAACTACCCCCTTACTAGTATGATTGGTCACCACTAATAGTATGGTGTGGAAACTACACGACCTTTGGCGATCAGAACTTGTGAACTGGGTGTATGTAAAGGAATATAACCGAACCTAACCCAACCCATAGTTACCTAATCTACGAAAAAAAATGTATTATAGAAATATTAAAAAAAGAAAAAATCTTGAACCCGCCGGGATTCGAACCCTGATTTACTACTACTAGGAACTCGCAAACAGTAATTTGGAAGCTTTACTTACATAGCTCGTAATACGTAACAAGTCAGTTGTCGCGCGTGCAAGATGGCGGCCTCGCTGCAAATTCCGAAAGCAATGCTCTCTACGAAACTACTTATAGATCAAGCTTGAATTATGTTATTATGTTACGCAATGGAATTAACCTCGTTAATATGTACGTTCTGTTTTTGCTTATCCTTAAAATGGCTATCTAGAATAAAACACACCTTAAATTCGAAAAAACGGGATTTTGATTGAATTGAGCGGAATATTTCTTCTCAAGATAGCGGAATATTTCTTCTTAAGAAAAGGAAGAGCAGACATCTTTTAGAGCAGATTTTCATCGGTTAAAAGATGAGAAATCGAAAAAAGATGTGATCTGTGGTAGCTCTTTTCGATGGAAATGTAATCTTTATTTAGATGAACTTCCAGTCAAAGTCTATCGGAATTTTCACTCTTTCGAGATTTGAAAAGGAAAACTACTCAATAATAATAATAATAATAATAATAATAATAATAATAATAATAATAATAATAAACCTTGTTATTTAAAAAGAAGTAAAGAATGTGTCTTAGGCGGGAATCGAACCTCGGCTTCCGGCCAGCGCTCCAACGCTATGGTGCCTACGCTAAACAGGAAGCTACTAGCAAACGCATGTAAGGTCCGAAAGGTCGAAAGGTCCCTTATCATTTATGACGTAGTAGAGCACATGCCATATGGGTTACTTATGCGGCAAGTTAAGATTTATTATTATTATTATTATTATTATTATTATTATTATTATTATTATT
>JAGDQP010005216.1:16039-32819 GCA_022664845.1 Lepisma saccharinum
TTATTATTATTATTATTATTATTATTATTATTATTATTATTATTATTATTATTATTATTATTATTATTATTATTATTACTCATAAACCTCTAACTCATCCGCCGGGAGGATTGCTTATATAACTTAATCACGCTATATCCGGTGCATATTCCTATCGCCAGACGGTCGTCTTCTAATATACGTTACTAATACTCATGATCCATTGTGAGTCACTGTGAAAGAATGACAAATCGTTCTTTCGATATTTAAAAATATATGTCATCGAAATTTTATTTCAAAAGATCACAGTTTCTATTCAGAGGGAGAGTACTTTGGTAAGTACCATTTTTTTCGCTTGAAATTCTATATTTTTTGTGAAAATACTTCCTCATTGAACAAGGAGTTAAAATTTCTCCTTATTTGTCGTTAGTGTGAAGAGTGGACTATGAACAGTGGATAAACCGAATGGCTGTAGTTCACTAGTAGAGTGTTATCTTTTCATTCAGGATGTCCTGGGTTCGATCTCAGCGACCGACCATCCTGGCTGAGGTTTCCTCGGTCACACCAGGCGAATGCCGTGAAAGTACCTTTAAATTAGGCTCTGGATAATTTCTTTCCGCATCCTTTCACCGTTCCTATCCCAGCCTGAACCTTAGATGCCTAAAGACCGTAAATTAATAAATTTAAAAAAAAGCAGTGAATGCGACTACATTCTTTTCCTGAACATTGAAAATATTAGTCTTCCTGGTTCTTCAAATAATTTATCATTCATCAGAAACAATGCTTTAAGAAATGTTGTTTGTTTTCATCTACTCAATTAGCCTATTTCGCGTTTAAAAGAACAAATTCAGTCTAAGGACACTTTTGAATTTGCAAGCAAATGAGTATCGCTATTGAATTCAGCGACCTCAATTTATTGTGTGTACCGTTTCATTCATTTGTTCGCAATAACATCTTTGCTAGTTGGGAAGGATACAAAAAGTATGTAAATGAATGTAGCCTACTTGTTTTTTCGTTAATAATGATTTGCTGAACTAGTTACGACGAACGTCACTTTAAAAGGGTACCCTTCGTTAACTTTACGCATAAAGTTACAAGAAAGCAATAAATTATTTTCAAAGAAACAGCTAAACGTACCTTGTGTTACGAAACAACGTATTTAGAAAGAAGAACAGTTCTACAGTAAATTTGCTCACGTCACTGCCAAAGAATTATTTGTGTACATGATGATAAGTTGACTCGGATGCAGTTGCACTAGAGTATTTATATCTGGAAAACTGTATTATAATAGTAAGCTTTTCCTCAATTAATAATTTTTCAATGTTTTCTTGGTTTTGCTACTAGCATTCCCCCACGAAATATATTTAAACTGTAGGACTTTACTAACAAGGGGGCCACGCGAAGACTTTTTTTTTTCAGAAATATGCCCGCCTGTTGATGGGGCCAAATTAAGCAATCAGACCCGTCTTTAATTTCTGTGGTTTCAAATGGTTGGTTGGAGCAACTTAAGCCAACCTGGGTAAAAGTTTAGCAGAAGCACGTGAAGATATTTGTGATAATTACCGCCATACAACTAGAAAAAGATTTTGCCACTATAACCGATCCAGAGTTTGGTCTATACTGTTGCAGCTTATGGGCAACAGCTGCAGTTTCACTTATCGTACTTCCCCACTGACGCACACGAAATTCTTTTACTGTTATTTCTCTTTAATGACCGTACGTAAAATTTTATATTTACTTAACATTGGTACGAAAATTTATTCCATTATTCCTTTCTCCATGCACACATATTTAATTATCTAATATAATGATAGCTTCATTTAAAAAAACTTGACAGGAGAAGAGGGAGTAAAACTAACAGCGACTGGAGCGTTGCCACTCGACTATGTCAATCCAAAGTGGGAGAACGGCTTCAGCGAGCTAGTTTCGCTTTTAATTTAACAGTCAAACCTGCATCGCTGTTGCCATAAGAGCAACAGTATACTCTTAAGTCTGGACGGATAATAAATAGAATACTAGACATTATAACCGTTATTGTGTTGCTACCTTGTCGCAACTTTTCTAAGCTGTTTTCCCCTTTTCATTCAAAAGCCACGCACGCATTTGAGGAAATTTTGCAAAGGAAATTTTGTCTTACGGTCAGAATTTGACAAGGGATAACATGGTAATCTTTGTGGGCGTAAATTTTTATTTGCCCTATTTACGAGTATTTCAACGTAATATGGAAATATTAGTGTAAGATGTGTTAGTAATATACTAGCTGATTTGTCTGCCTGTTGGTGCGGGGTGGATAAAAGATGCTGGCAACGCTAACAATAGTACTACTACTACTGTCAATGCTACAGCAAACAACAACAACAAAAAAATACTGATTACAATAGTACTACTACTATTACACACTAAATCAAAAGAGTGAAATTCCGCTCGCTGTGAGCGGAAAGAGGGACCACTCTTTTATAGGGAATTTTCATTAGAGAAAAGATTAGAAATTTCTGCTGGAAAAAATGGGATCTAGGGTAGTCCATTTCAGTGTGATTGTAGACATATTTTTAAGTGAATTTCTATCTATCCAAATAATGTTTTCATTTTTTGAACACGAAAAGGATGCAATAAAATGTTGAAAATTTAAAAAGATCCAAAAGGGAGCATTTAGGAGCCTATTCATACTTTAAGTAGTAACAAAGAAAAGTTATGTACTTATGAATAAAAATAATAATTCAGGGAGGTTTGAACCCGGTACTTTCAAGAAAGTTATCCAACGCCTTAAACCCAAAGCTAGCCAGCCGTCCAATAACGATAATACGCCTTCGATTTTTTTTTTGTCTCATTAGGGTACTTGAGAATAACGTTCAAAGATTCTTGTACATGCATATCTTACTCCTGACGTCTTGTGGTATATTTTTCTAATAGAAAAGTTTTAAAGTTTTCTGTTGTCATTTTTAACTAAACACAACGCTATAAATTTCAGAGTCTTTCGATAACCTTCACAGTTACAAATGGCGGAGAACAAAGTTGACTAGTAGCCATGCTGCATTGCAAATCACTCTAAAAAGATAAAAATCGAAGAATAAACCTCTCTAAAAAGATGAGAAATCGCTCTTTCAAGTTTGAAAAATAAATTACCTCCAAAAGAATGGAATTCCATCTAGAAAGAGCACAATTTCCATTCAAAGCGAGAGTTTTGTTGGAAGCCACTCTTTTCCATCGAAATTTCTCTCTACAAAAGAGTGGTCCCTCTTTCCGCTCTAAAAGACTAAAAATTTCGCTCTTTTGATTTAGTGTGTACTACTACAGCTAATACTACAATTAATATTGTCATTAATTGTTCTAAGGAACATGCATGCTAAATTTCAAGTTTCTAAGTTTAAGAGTTTTCGAGTTCTCATTCCACTCCGCCGCCTTTCCCGAGGGCGTTGAATCGGAAAACTGAGATACCCTTTGTTCACTAATCGAAATGGAAGAATTTTCATGCAAAATATAAAGTTTCTAGCTCCAGTGAGTTTGCACCCCCACCCCCGTTTTACCCCATTTGCAGGGGCAATCTAGTTCAGCGTTTCTCAAACTTTTTCATCCTGCGAACCCATATTAAAATTTCTTCTAGATGGAGACCCCACAGAAACATCACATTTCAAAGCATGACAGTCGATTTGCTATATTTGATAATAAATATCAAATTATATTATCCAAAAACTATTCAGCAAATTACATTATCTTTAGTAATTATAACAAAAGCAAGGAAAATAAAATACCTTCTTTAAAATGTATTAGTTTTAATCTACAAAACCCTAGTTAAATTTGTTTCACCTCCCTTCGCGAAGGGAGAGGGGTCGCGACCCCTAAGTTGAGAAACTCTGTCGTAGTTAATTCTTCTAGGTACCAAGGAAGATTTATGCTAAATTTTGTTGGAATCCAACAAGGGTGTAGAATTGTATAGCGTTCAAATAAATAAATAAACAGACTTTCAATTATATATACACATATAGATTAATGGACCTACTGAATTAAATCGCAACTAACAGTCCAGCGCGCCTGTTCTTTGCATAGTCTGCTTATATTTTGTGTAACTTTATTCCAAATAACAAGTTAACGTTATATGGATGAAGACATTTGAATTACTGAATGAGTATGTAATGTATATTTTATTTAGATAGCTCTGCATTGCCTATAATAGAGTTGTTCTCCGGAAGAAGGATGCATGTGCAAACTGGTTGTTGTGCTACTTAAATTTCAATAATGTTTCACAGAAATTCACAGTAAAATAAATGAAATAACTGAAATGTTTGTTAGTTGTAAAAACGCTTGAAAGTTTTGTTAGTATAATGATATTTTTGGTATATTAATGTACTATGTGCAAAGAGGGCAGTAACTTATTGTCTGCCCTCTTTGCACAGAACAGTTATTAGCCAGAACTGAAACATATGTCTTCAGTGTGCCACACATTTTAAATTTAATAAGAATCCGATTGTGGTGAAATTCCATATTGGTGGTTCTGAAATGTGCTGAATTAGATTCTGAAGTCGAAATCTGGAGGCAGCATGACATATCTTTAAATTGAAAATTTACCGACTTTCGTCTGGGTGTTCAGAAGAGAAACAAGTTCGAATTTGAAGCTAAGAATTTTAAAATCTGAGTTCCACGATGACTATTTGAATTCCGAAATAAAGAATTCTGCATTCTAAAATCCAAGATGGTGGTCGCCCAATGAGTTTGAATTATGAAAAAAATGTCCAGTTTTTGTGACATTTCTTAGCTAGGTGTTCTGAAGGGTAGTTCGATTCTGAAGTGAAAAATTTGTTCCGAGATTCATTGTAGTACCATTCTGAAACAACTTCTTTTTGAAAATATATTTGAAACAAAATTTATTAAAGCTTCCTAAGTATAGTTGCTTTTTAAAATTGCACTAAAAATAATTTTAAAAATATGGTTCGCGTAAGCAGCTCTAAGTTCAGCTTTAGAAAGCAAGGTACCTAGAGGAAAAAATGATAGTCGTCTCCAACATGTTAGGAATCAGAAAGTATCGTCGTAGAATAATTTAAATATGCTAAGTGAGTCGTGGAGTTTAAGATATCGGTAGCTCATTATGGAGTGGCGAAGCTCTGCAATTACGTACCATATTAGGATCATGTTGTTTTGTTTTTTTCATATATGTTATTGGGGCTAGGAACAGTCAGTTTTAGAGCAGTTTTATAAAGCATGTGTACTTGAAAATATATTTTTCAATTAATTGTTTTTAACATTCTTCATCTTCTAATTCTTCATCTGAATCCATCACGGACCGTTCTTAGAAATTCAAAGATATGAATTATTAAAAATTCTCACGTACAGCAGTTGCATAGTCGCATTCAGTTGAAAATTCAGAGACGAACGCTGATAACGTTCACTTCATGGTGAATAGCTATTCATCACAAGCTCATTCCCTAACGACTAGCCGCATGAACACGAAAATTAGAATTAGAATTTTATTTATGGCCTTCAGGCGTCTAAAACTCAGGTCTGGATAGGTGAGGGGAAAGATACGAGAAGGTATCTGCCACGGCCTAAGCTGAAGGTACTATCCCGGCATTTGCCTGGTGTGACTGAAGATAACCAGGAAAATTTCAGTCAGGATGGTTGTCCGCTGGGATTGAACCCACGATCTCCCGAACGTCCGCTCGGTATGAAAATTAGAGAATTGAAAACCTGGCGGTTAGTTTAAAATGATCTGCGAGAAAAGGGACCATAAGGACACCTCAATTTTGGTCAATCCAGATCTTTTTGAAAATTGTTACAAGGTTTAAAAACACTTTGCACGAGTATGTTATTAAATTGAAAAACTTTGAAGGTCATCCATCATCTTCATAGCCTGTAGTGACCTTCAACTTGCGTTTTCTTTCTAAAGAAGTAACGACTTGCTTATTCACAATAAGAACTATGCCACGTGCGTTTAAGATATCATCAAGAAAGTAATGTGGAGAGCTTATCTAATTCAAGCATTTTCATGGCTGGTGTATGCAAGGATACTCAAGTGCGTTTCTTTTCCTGTGCTTTTTAGTTGTTGCTGGTAGTAGAGCTGCAATGCATGTGTAGATTTTACATGATGAATTGTTGCCCGAGGCATGGACAAAATTGTTGCGAAATGTACTTAATGCTTGAAGCTAAAGGTGAAGGACATCTACTTACCTTGCCATCTATTCGTGATGTAACTGGTTAATTAGTTGAGTGGATGACTTGTTTCTTTTGTATACTTACGTTGAAGGGACGAACAACTAAACTATTGCTAAAATTACTGACTGCAGCTAAGTCCCACATGTATAGTCCGATATGTAAATAATGATGAAAATGGATTGAAACGATATGTAAATATTGGTAAAAAAAAGTTTTGAAACGAAAGAAAAAAAATCTAGAGTGTAAAAAATTGCTGTGCTAATTCAACCTCTTCGGTGTTCCAGGACAACCACCACTTTTTTTTTTTGTTTTTTTGTTAAATCAACACAATTTGTTGTGTGATTTCGGTGATTCAACACTGTGATACTGCTGGTATGACACCTTCCATTGTGTTGAATCAGCATTTACAATGCATTCATTCTGCTAAATCACCGAAATCAACACATTTTGTTGTGGTGATTTAACACAAAACGTTGTGGTAGCCCTGGGACACCGAAAAGTGTTGAATTAACACATTTTTCGCTGTGTATTTTGTTTAGTAAATAAGTCTTCTTAAATGATGTGTTTTTTTCTTTAGAACTTTTTAGTACAGTTTTGAAGGCATTTTATTTTCTGCTTTTAATATTTTTAAGGTGGTTTATTTACTTACTTTTAATTTTATCTTATACCGGTTGTCTATTCATTTATTTTCAAAGAGGACATGGTTATTCTGTTTACACCGTCGATGTCTAATCATGCAAATCATTAATTAAAAACAAAACAAACAAGGTGGCCTGTGGGTTGCATAAGGAGATATGGTATCAAAGAATTCATCGCACTCGGTATATTCACTCCACAGATACAAAAAGTGGGGTTTTATCGTTTCTTTCTATCTGTATTTATATCATTACAAAGAACTACAACTGGACCGGGGTCATCAAAAGCAAAATTTAAGTAAGAATCGTTGCATCCATTTAGAAGCTACACCCGGACAAACTTAAAAAATGCATACAAATCGAATTGAGAACTTACTCTTTTGTAAAACAATCAGAGCTGAGACGGGTCACCGGGTCAATCCAGTCATCAGGTCTATGCTTGCGACCAAGTCTAAACCGGTGACCGGACGGCAAATCATAGTTGTTTTTAATTCTTTCCTCATTATATAATATATATATATATATACACTGTTGCCCTTGAACAGTTTTTCTTTCACGGATGACCGGGTCCTGGGGTGTTACGCTCTCAGAGCACGAAAAACATGACACCGGAAAGTAATAATAATAATTACTAGGGATGGCCAAACGGATTCGGATCCGAATCCGGGTTTCGGATATACGGGTCTTGGGATCCAGATCCGAGTTTCGGATTTCTGTGGCATGGACACATCATCGTAGTATTTCCTAATTCGTATTTTGGGTAATGTTTTTCGGTTACCAAACGATAAATATTTCCCTTTTTTATTGTTTTTCTTGTACTTTTCATTTTGCAATGTTGAGAGGGGAGAAAGGGGAAGCAAGATCATAGAGAGAGAGAAAAGAAATTGCTGAGTTGTACATGGATTGCAAGACTAGTGCTTTGGAAACCAGTCATATAATATTCGGTCACTGATACATATATTAGAGAGACAAAAGAAAAACAAATAATCGACAGCACCTTCTTGTATATTCTTACCCTACCCTCCTCCATCACAAACCAACTGTATCTACACCTGTTCCTACCCTTTGCCCTGTGACGTGGTTATCAGTCACTACGCAATAAACATTGCGTTTGTTAAAAGAAAAGAACAAAAACACGTCCTTCCCCTCCCCTTTTAAGCGTGCAGGGATGCAAAAAATAATTATTTAAATAAAAAAAATAATATGCCACGTTTTAAAAACGGACTAAAAAGTATAAAAATTATCCTAAGCCCATACAGATTGTCCTGAAAATTTGTGATTGTAAGTTTTTAATAGCTATGAAAATACTTGTAAGATTTAGAACGAAAAACATGGGGTGCATGCAATAGATAATTGATGCATGAATACTTCACCTAAGTCATTAACAATTTTATTGCATTGCAAATGATAAGAACTGTTCTGAGTTTTCTTAACGACAGTTACTTCTACACTCCTTACTATTATCTATTGCATGCACCTCACGTTTTTCGTTCTAAATCTTACATGTATTTTCATATCTATTAAAAGCTTACAATCACATATTTTCAGGACAATCTGCCTGGGGTTATAAATCTGCATGGGGCTAGGAGAAATTATTTTAAAAACATGGTATATTATTTTTTTATTTAAATAATTATTTCTGCTTTTTAGGATTGTGTGTGCGAAATTTTGCAATCGATTTTAAACATCTTGATCAGATGGTAGATTGCAACTCCATGGTACAAATATGACCTCGAACCGGGGGCTGCGTCCCCATATGGAAAGTTTTCCCCATTTTTGTAAGCAACTCTTGGTCATACACCTTTATACCGAATTTCGTTTCTCTAGATTCAGTGGTTTGAAAAATGTTTTGGCGGCCATTTTTGATTCAAGATGGTGACTTTTTAACGTTTTATTATATTATCGTGACTTACTCATGATCGTACACCTTCACTTAAAATTTCATTGCTCTAGCTCGAATGGTGTGGAAAATGATATTTGGGAGGCAATTTTGAATCTAGGATGGCGACTTTTTCAAAATGTTGTAATATTTTCCTAAACTACTTGTTATGATACGCCTTTATGCCAAATTTCGTATCTCTATCTCAAACTGTGTAGGAAATGAATTTTTGTGTCCGCCATGTTGGATCCAAGATGGCGTTTTTGGAAAAATTTGGTAATATTTTCGTAACTTACTAGTGATAATGTACCTTCATACCAAATTTCAGCCACAGTGGTTTAGGCTGTGTATTCTATACAACAACGGGTTTGGCAGCCAATTTGGATCCACGATGGCGACTTTTTCAACATTTTGTCATATTTTCTCAACCGTGTACATTCATACCAAATTTCATTTCCCTAGCTCAAACGGTGTGAAAAATGCATTTTCTTGTGTCTGCCATTTTGTATCTTTGGAAACGTTTGGTAATATTTTCGTAACCTATTAGTGATAGTGTACCCTTATATCAAATTTTGTTTCTATTGCTCTAGTCTTTTAGGCTATGTATTCTATACAACAATGGGTTTGGCGGCCATTTTTTTATCCAAGATGGCGACTTATTCAAAATGTCATAGTTAATATTGCATTGTCATCCAGTTCTGAGCTATGTTTAAAGTTTCAAGTCTCTATCTAACTCATCGGGAAGTTAGTTTAAATTCGATTGCAAAATTTGTACGTAAAAGACATACAAGAAAGCGTTATTTTATTAATTAATTAATTACAGTTAACTGGATTATTATGTCGTGTATCTAATGATTGAATATGGTATTGTCATCGGAAACAAGCAAGTTTACAAAATTGCAAATAAATCGGATGATGGGAAGTGAGTTTAAAATCGATTTCAAAATTTGTACCGAACAGACAGACAAGAAAGCGAGTTAATAAAAAAGTGTTAAAATACGAAACTCCTTTCCCAGATCCATTTGCTTTGAGAGATAAAACATGTATTTTAGAAGGAATAAAGGACGTTAAACCTGTTCTTATCAACTAACTTTGGAAAATAAAACAATAGCAATCAAATACACAACTATCTCTATAAAATATATTTTTCAAGTTTCAGATACATCGAATTAAATTAGCTTTATTTATGGCCTCTTTTTATTTTCGGCTCAGGCCGGAATGAGGTAGACAGAGGATGGGGATGGTATTAGCAAGGGCCTTTCATAATTTGCCATCCCGGCATCGCAATTTCAGGTACTTCATAATAACGAAGTCCAAATACTGGGTCTTTGAATGTGGGACAGAAATCGCACGAATCCATTGGACCAGATATCCGAAATCCCGAAGATCTGGGTTTTGGATCCGGATTCGAGTTTCGGATATCAGGATCAAAATTGCGGATATTCGGGTTCGAGTTTAGGATATCCGGACCTTTTTGGATCCGGATCTGGCCATCTCTAATAATAACATATGGAAATAGGTCTCATATTCCCGGAAAGAACGAAAATATTCTCACAGTTGTGCAAATACTCCCCCCCCCCCCTCTCGGAAATGCTATTCTGAGAGAATTTTGTGTTTGAAATGAAGGCCGGATCACCGTGTCAGTCGAGTAATTCAGATCTATCAGTCCACCGGGTCAATCGTGTCAAGCTTTGGACCCGGTCAGCAAAAGCGATCGTTTTCAGGTCTGAAAATAATCACTATTCCAACTGAATTCTGGATCCATAAATATTTAAACAAAGAATTCTCACAATTTTCTCGGCGTTTTGTCTTTCAACTCGTGTCGGTCGCATCGTTTGGCCTAATCCTCGCTCTGCATAGCAAATTATCTCACACATTTATGGCAGATAAATGATAAGATTTCTGTGCACTTTTTAGGCGAAAGAAAAATCCTTCTTTCGCTTAACTCTCGTTTGGCCTAAAATGGAGAACAATAAAACTGGAGGGAAATTACAAAAGAAATTTCCCTATCTGGATTTTAAAATTATGTATTTGTAGAATCTGGTTACACTTTCGACCTCACTAATCTAACCTTCTACATGAATACAATATGAAACTATCCAAGGGTACAAAAATAAACCTATTTCATTGCTTTTAAGTCTGTTCCCTTAAAACGCCACGTCGAACATACACCCTTTCCACTTCTTTTCCTGAGCTACACACTGGTGGTCTAATTCGATCATCCTCCTGACAGTCTCATTCTCCGCTTATTCATGTTTCATTTGTTCAATAATTTAGTATACATTTGGATACTGCCTGGAGAATCGTCTATTCCATTTGAAATGCCACAGCTCCACTTTGTTGGCCGTCCTGTCTTGTGTATTTTCGTGGTGATTCCACACCACCCTAAAAACAGAAGCGAGCAATCAGATGATAAATAGCATCAATATTTTACGAAACGTTTAAACAGAACTTTAAAAACTGTTTTGGAATAATTAAAAACATATCTTGAATTGTATAATGCTTCTAATGTTAAAGTACTTCAAATGAAAACCTCTAATGTTAAAGTACTCCAAATGTATCAAAATATTACATATTACTTACGGGGGAAATAAAGCAACACAGCCATCAATCCAGGTCTCTTCCACATAATCACGAAAGGCGTCTTTCTGCTGAACTTCTGGTGCGTTTTCTTGAACATAAAGTATGCCGAGGAACAAGGGGCAGTACTGCTGAGCGACGAAATTCACTTCAAGACTTCTTCATTTTCTTTTTACAAACTTTTCTTTAGTTCACAAAAGGTTCGTCTGCCGATGCCTTACAATGATGAAATTTTGCAAAGCGACGTAAGTCGGGTGACAATACAATATTCCATTGTTACTTTCATATATTTGTATATTTTAAAAGCATATTTTAATATTTTTTAATATGAACTTATTTATCCTAAAATAAATACTAGCCTGAAACGTTGTTGGGTTTGACTGGTTGTAGAACATTTTAGGATTTGGGTCACAAAACATTAGCTTGAGAAAATTTATCCGAACACCGAAATAACTCGAAAAACAAAAAGAAAAGAAACGTTTTTAAAGACACACTTTTCTTAAACAATTAGTACTAAAAAGAAAAGTATGAGACGCGCTAATTCAAGACTTTATAAAGTGACTGTATATGAGAGAGCGCCCCATACTTTTCTTTTTAGTCATGCATAAACAAAATTATTTTTTTACTTTTTACCAAAATCTTGCCCCTTGCTCCAAATGCATTGTAAGAAATGGAAGAAGCACCCACGAATTGTAAAAAAGTACGGAGCTCGCGTTCATGGCTGCTTTTTTGAAATGCAGAAGAATATCCTGCATCATAAATTCCATATGTTTTTCAGTGTTTAAGTCTTAAATTGGTTGTTTTTCGCAAAGCCAGAATGAGTTGTATCCATACAGGGAATGTTCTTTCGTAGTTTCCCTCTAGTTTTATTGTTCGCCATTTTAGGCCAAACAAGGATTAGGCAAAAGAAGGATCCTTCTTTCGCATAAAATGGTGAACAGAAATCTTATCATTTATCTACCATAAATTTGATAGATAATTCGAGGCATTTTTAAAAAAGACTTTCTATAGTTATATGTATAAAACAGAAAGAAAATACTTACTTAGTATCTCGATTCAAATAGAGTGTCACAAATGTCACACTGGGAGTATATTTTTTGCATAAACATCCCGTTTTATTACCAAAACTCATTACCATGTTAAAATACAGTAGTTTGTACAGAGATTTCTTGTTCTCATGTTATGTTCAAGGGAATTATTATTATTTTTTTTTTAAAATAAGTAAATTTACAAAATTGTACAAATTAGTCTAATATAATGATTGTTTTACTCTGTTTCAATTGCCTCTCATTTCTCCTGATCGGATTTTCTGTTCGCCCTCTCGAAAATTGGGGAAAAAATTGATTCACTACATTTGAAATACCCTATAACTGAAGCAGATTACGTTGGTCTGTAAATACGAATCACACACAGATGTTAGGTTATGCTAGTTGCCTGAAGTTCATTCACGCACAGAATTAATATATATAGTCCTTATGTTATCACTTCGTTAAGTCAACAAGTTCATGTGACTGCACGTAACACCTTGAGGATTAAGTTCAACGAACGTGTCACGTCACATTGTCTGTAAAAAATGAAACAAATTGTATTACGTTTGGATTCGTGAAAAATATCTAATGAGTGTATTTCGAATTCCGGCAAATTGCACAATGTTGAAATAACGGCCCAGTATTCGAAATAGATTTGAAATTAACTTTCCATTTGATATGTTTGCAACATGTTTGGTGTTGCCAAATAGTGCAACTTTTGGAGTCAGAAAACTTGGCAGCACCAAAATAGGCATTGTCATTACTCGACACAATTATACAAGGGGTGTCACCGTCCTCAAGCACCCAGTTTTCAGCGTTAACAACCTATTTCAAAAAATTATTATTCAAATTAGTTCAATACCGAGGGAGGTATCTGCATCAAACTTGGTATAAACATTATTCGACACCAGGAGCGTCTCCGTTCCAAAGCACTCAAGTGTTGCAAACGCACTTTAAAATTCAATTCTTCAATTTTCTACCATACTGTTAAACTTATCCGTACTAAATAAACTTGGCATAAACATTATTTGACACAATAGAAAAACACTGTTGGTGTTCCCGCCCGTAAGCATCCCAGTTGTCAGTGCTGCCAACCTTTTTTATAAAAATGAATGTTTGTGTGTCTGAGATGCTATCAAAGGACGAAGCATTTGCAATTGTTAATAGAATGGCAGTGTTAACTTATTTCATTCAAGAGAGAAATAAAATGGCATATCGACAATAGCAACACGCAAATTTCTACTAGATTATTATTTCTACTAACACTTAGATTGTGTTAAACTACACACATTAGTTAAAACTTACGTTGAAAGTATATGTTTTGTTTTACTCTTAGTTTTCCAATAATATGTATTTGACACCTGGGACTAATCCATTCGGTGATTTGCTAGGGTGAGAAAGTTCCTGATGAATAGACGAACGTTCAAATTTATGTAAAATTTAAAGGTTCCTTCTTGATTTTAATTGTCCGATTGATGGAATTGCGATTCAAGAAGAAAAAATCTGTGTGTCGTAATAATATTAAATTTTAAATTCGACATAAGTAATACACTATATTAGAATATTAATAGAATACTAAATTCGACACACGCATTAAACTATTCTATTAGTAAAATGTACTTACACTTTTCCTTGTACTACTGATGATTTTGACTAAAATATGCTTGTTTCCTTTTCTCATTACAGGTAAGTCACCTTAAGTCATTGTTCTTGTAGTAGCCTAATAAACAGTCCGTAAGTATCTTAATGTGTATTGAAGTAACGTCATTAAAAATAATGTTTACATTTAGTCATCACATTATTAATTTTAAGTAATTTAAGATTTACGATTTCGTCCCCATACTTTGCATTCAATGTTCCCAATTTTGCACTAAATTTTACTCATTACCTAGTTCAAAATAGAGAATAGTGAGAAAAGGATCCGGGTCTTATTTCAGATTATGTTCAGTGTTAGTTATTAGTACTATAGTTTGAACTTCGCATTCAAGGTTCGAGACCAGCAAGCACTCCTAGACGCTCACAGTCCATGTAGGACGTTCAAGTTTGTGTTTCGCTTTATTTAAAGATCAGAAGAGCAACTTCCTACCTGAAACCTAAGAAGACGACATCTCTGTATTTAAGCTTCGGAGATAATCCCGTTGCTTTCTCTAATCCAGGAGTCTCCAACTTGTCGAGCCATACGGGGCTTCAATTTAGTCTGCTGTATAATTATTAATCAAAATCTCTCACAAATGGTTGTCACCTCTGTACTTTGTTTTGTAAACTTCATTACAGAAAAGATCTGTTGTTCACATCTATATGTAGTCCCAAATACAGATCAGTAACGATGTGCAAAATCTTTGATTTTTAGGAAGTTTTCTTCTGGAAAAAGAGTTGTAAAACTGAATTGAGCTTACTTCTTTAAACCTGTCCTTCAAGAGGTCATTAGCTTGGGAATGTATGAGTTCCATTCTGAATGCTTGTTGGACATCCTGAATTTCAGAAGAGAAAGGGTTCTCGAAAAATCATAATCTTCTTAGATTGGGAACCTAAATCTGAGAATCTAGTTGAAAATTGTTCATTCAAGTCATCAAAAATTATCTTTGGAAACAAGTGTGGATATTCTGAATAATTTTATCTTTCGTCGTTGGCTGGCAATTGATGAAGTGTACAAAGGTTTTTGCTCAATGTTATGTTCCAAAAGTACCATTTTACATTAGCATAATGATCACAGATAAGATTTTTTTTCTCTTGAAGCTTCTTATTCAGTTCATTCAATTGCAAAGCTATATATGCAGCGCAGAAAGTTAGTTTCCATAGCCATTCCTTGTTAGACAGAATTTCCATAAGTTTATTTATTTCGGTAAGAAATATTTCAATTTCTACGCTCAAAGGGGGAAAAAAGTTGATAAATGATTGTTATGCCTGCATTTTGTCTATTTTGATGCCTTCGACATTCTGGCTCAGGCAGGAAGAAGGGAGGAGAAAAGGTTAGGATGGACTCGGGAACAACCTTAGTTAAAATTCAGTCCCGGCATTTGCCTGGTGTAACTGAGGAAAACACTAGAAACCTTCGGATGGTCGGCCCTGAAATTCGAACCTATGTACCTTCGAACATTACCACCTGAAGTACGACATACTTGCCACTGACCGCGAGGGTTGGGTGAGAAAACACAATTTTTGCTGAAAGTAAATTATTCCTTAGATAATACCTTAGCATACCTGAACATTCAAATAAGTGTCTACGTCGAGAAGATTGGGTTAGTGAAAGCATTACGTTAGTTTACTTTAAAAATTTGTCGCAAACCGCAGGCCGTATGTTAGAGATCCCTAATCAATTTCTTACTTTTCAGCTGTCATGATTTATTTTGTTGTCTTTGATGAGCCATTTACTTGCATATTTTCAAGACATTTTTTCATTTCTCATTTTTTTAAGAACGATTTTTTAAATTCGAGACAGAATTTCTCAGAAACGAGAAATCATTTCCCCAATTTTAAACCAATTGACACCCCACCCCCCAATCTAAAAAAAATACAAAAATGTCGTTAAAAAAGAACATAAGATTGAAAAGCTCTCTCAATTTTAAAGTTTACGTTCAAAAATAATTTGAGAACAATTTCTTCATTTTAGAAATTTAGTCCTCAGGTAAGAATGTGGAATTTTCAACTTAAAGAAAGTATTTTTAACAGTGCATTTTCAAAGAAGCAGGTATGTTTTTTCCATTCCAAAACTCAGTAATACTGTAATGTACGAAAGTGGTCATTTATTTCCGAACAACGTGGTGTTGTTCTGTATTTGTATTACATTACGCGCTATTTGTGTATTTTCTTTTCACTCTTCATAAGCTGTTTCTCTTACGTGTTTATTTTTCCTTTTGTGACCTAAAACAAGATTAAACACAATAGTCAAGGTCTGTTGGCGACCTTCAGCCATAATTGGAAGTTTCAAAACTAAGTTACAGTATGAACAATGAGATGATTACAGTAGCCAACTCTTGTGATAAATCATGAGTTTATTTTTGTTATGTTGTTTATTGATTATTATACTTTTCCGGTACCGGCACATGTCTCTATGAATATTTTTCTCTGCACGGAAAGTATGAAAGTTGCTCGAAGGTCATGATAAACGTCCCCACGTAGGTCTGTTACTGAGGCATACAGAAGATCAAATATAAAAAGTTGACTAAAATTATTTAAGAAGATTGATTGAATGCAACTTCGAATTTTTGAAAGAATATATCGACATTTTAAGTACGTAATGTTTTATTGCATTGGACTTCTTTCATTTTTAGATACCCAAATGAATATTTAAGTGTAAAATGGGGTCCAAGTCAATTTTAACAACTTATGAGAAAAGCATACAAAATAGGTCTCTGACAAAGAATTGTAAGCAAACAAATTAATTTTTTATTTGTCGGTAATTAGCTCTGATAGAGCTTTACTGCACGTTTTTTTGTGTGCACTGATTTTTGGTCGTGCATCTTTCTCAAACGTTGTTAAAAGTAATCTGGGTCCCTTTCTACACTCGCCTATTCATTTTATATATATATATATAT